>VWYK01100156.1:11951-42822 GCA_013399775.1 Semnornis frantzii
GGCCGGGCGCCGGGTGAGGGAAGGCGGCCAGGCCCGAGGCGGGGGCGGTTGGCCCCCGGCGCAGCGAAGGGTGTCACCGTGCCTCGGGAAATAACCCACATTCTTTCGGTGTTTCGTATAGTCAGGTGTGCGCCGGCGGCCCGGGCTCGGGGGGAGCTGCGCCCCGAGATGTAACGGGGCGCACAAGGCTGCCGTCCTCGAAGACCACCCGAGGTAAATGGAGAGCGGCGCCGGGGGGTGCGGGAGGGCGCGGTGGGACCGCGGGCAGGAGCCAGCCGTCGCCGGCCACTCTGCTGCCCTGCGCCGGGTGGACGGCAGGAGGGACGAGCAGGGCAAGGGGACGGTGTGATGCTCCGAGCAGGTGCCGAGCAGCCCCTCAGCATCCGTGCGGAGCAATGCTCTGCTCCTCTGGGACAGGGAACGGCTATCTCGGAGCAGTCCGGCTCCCAGATGGGTCCTTGTGCTTCCTTCAGTTGCTTTAAAGAAGCAGCACGAGGAGAAAGTGTTCTCTGCGTCGGGAAACTTTTGTGTATAGATACTTAAGGTCAGTTGGTGTCTTTGCTTACGATATTTGAGCTGCAGCACTACGATGCAGGTGGTTTTGGTGCAAGCACTTCCTGCAGAGCTTTCCGAGTTTTCTGCAAAGCTCTGAGCAGTTGGGTTGGGGCTTGGACATGCAAGCCACACAGAACCGAGATTAGCTCTTTGGGTTTTGCTTTGCTCGCAGCTTGGAAAAGAGCTGCAAACAGGAAGGGCAAACCATGACAAACTCTGTTCTTTTCCTTTCAGTGGCTTAACAAGGGAGATAATATTTCTTAAAATAGTAATTTGAGTTGAAAGCACTCATCTGCCTGCGGAGCACTGGCTCAGCGCTAATTGCTGTCGCGTTGTGAGTCCCTCTGAGCGCTCCGATTGCCGCACGTGAGGAGAGGCAGCAGCTGATGCGGAGAGCTGGGAGGAACCTGCTCTCCAGCCCAGCGCCGTGGCTCTCAGCCCTCGGATGCCTCACTGCGTGGTTTTCATTCCTGCCTTCCCCAAACGGTGTGTCAGGAACTCTCAGTGCTGTTAGCAGACCCTTTGGATTCTGAAAAGGATGTAGTGTGCCATGGTGGTGAGGTAGTGTCGGGCGATAGGTTGGACTTGATCTCGAAGGTGTTTTCTAACCTGATTAATTCTGTGCTTCTGTGATTGGTGAGGCTTTGAGGCAGGGATCGATGAAGCTGTGGAGAAACAGAAAGCAGTGTGGTAGCAGTCAAGGGCTGTGCCTTTAATGAGAAGTTAACTGAAGTGAGGCAACTTAAAGGGAAGTTTTAGATGGAGGTACTTTGCCTTTGCGCTGCCTGCAGCTTCTCAACTCGGAGGAGCGGTGCAGTTCACTGTGTCCCCAACACAAAATGCTGTCTGATTATTCTGACATCATCATCACGTTGCTATAGTGACTTCATTAGGCCGGGAAAGCTGTGTCCACATCCTGTTGCTCCAGAAAAGATCAGTGTAATAAATAAAACCATTTAATTTTCTGTTGATCATCGTGGGGCAGACAAAATACCATCGATCTGCTGACGCGGTTGCCCGAAGGCACCCAGCAAAAAGCTTCTAACCTGGGAAATTGTCACTGGCACTTGTCAGCAGCTTGTCCCTCCCTTCTCTCTGGTGGCTGGGCAGCAGAAGTTGTGAAATCCTAGTTTTGGAAATGAGAGTACAAATGTCGTTCTTCAAGGTGGAGCACAGGAAGTGCTGCGCTCGCACACACTGCTGCTAAAAATAATCTGTTTTCGTGCGCAGCCTTCGCTGCGCGCCAGGAGCAGAGCAGGGTTTGTGTTCTCTGGGGCTAGGAGCAGCCACACACAAGTGAGTTACACTTCTGAAAAGCAGATCACAGAACTGTCAGGGTTGAAGGGAGCTTTTGCAAACATCATCCAGTTCTAACCCCCCTGCCATGAGCAGGGACATCTCCCACTAGATTAGGTTGCTCAGAGCCACATCCAGCCTGGCCTTAAAAACTTCAGGGATGAGGCTTCCACCACCTTCCTGGGCAACCCCTGCCAGGCTCTCATCTCTCTCATGCTGAACAACTTCTTCCTGACATCCGCTCTGACTCTCCCCATTTCCAGCTTTGCTCCGTTCCCCCCAGTCCTATCACTCCCTGACAGCCTCAAAAGTCCCTCCCCAGCTTTCTTGTAGCCCCCTTCAGATACTGCAAGGCCACAATGAGTTCTCCTTGGAGTCTTCTCTTCTCCAGACTGAATAACTCCCAACTTTCTCAGTCTGCCTCTGTAGGAGAGCTGCTCCAGACCTTTCTCGTGGCCTTTGCAAAGGGTGTAGTTGGGCTGGTCAAGGCAGCATGTGCAGGGCAAGCCTTGCTGACATGGAGAAGGCTCAGGCGGCTGCTGGCAGAGCCAAGAGCTGTGTTGGTGAGGACGGGGAGGAAGCTGAGCGCGGTGCCTGCCGTCACGTGGCCTGGCTCTGGTGTGGCTCTTTTTAGGCTAAGTAGCTTTGCTGAAGATTTTGAGAGGGCTACGTGCCAAGTGGACTAAATTACTAGCAGAGGGTCATTCCAGTGCCAGGCTAATGCTTTTGTTTGGAGACCTGTGGTTATGCAGTGTATCAAAGTGCTTTATGTTTGAAACCCTGAGCTGCAAGCAGCCAGGCAGAGGCTATTTGTGATGCGTTTGGTGGCTCTGTTCTTAACCAAAACTGAGTGGAGTTCACCAGCAGTAGCACAGCACGTGGACATACTCTAACATAAAAGCTTCAGTTGTATATTGAATCATAGTCAGGGGCATAAACAACTCCAAGCGTTCGTTTGTAGTCTCGAGTGCAGTGTTTTTTCTTGTGTACTCGGTGGCACTTTGAACTTGTACTTGGCTTTTAGAGAGCAGGTTGCTTCTGTGCAGCTTTACAGGAGGCTTTTAAAATAGTCTCCAAGAGGAATCCTAGTGTTTGAGAACAGGAACATGTTAGCTGTTTACCCTAGAGAAAAGGAAGTGAGGCTTTTGAACTTCCCCGACGTTCAGCTCTCTGTTCTTTGTGTTTGAAATGTTTGGTGAGTGGTTTTCTGTTCACTTGTACTTGTTTGACATTCACAATTTCCTTGGTCTAGTCTTACTTTCAGCCTTGCTGGAATCCACTTAGCAGAGTGCTGCTGGATTCCTTCAGCTGGGTCTGGCCCTGAGTCCTGGTCAAAACTTTCTTTTGAGGATAATATTGGAGGCTTTCAGTACCTGAAGGGATCCTGCAGGGGGGGCAGAGAGGGATTTTTCTTCAGGGTATCTATCAACAGGACAGGGGGGAATGGTTTTAGGCTGAGGCAGAGCAGAGTTAGACTGGATCTGGGAAGAAGTTCTTCAGTATGAGGGTAGTGAGAGTCTGGAATATGTTGCCCAGGAGGATTGTGGATACCTCCTCCCTGCAAGGCCAGGCTGAATGAGGCTTTGAGCAGCCAGATCTGTTTGAGAGGTGTCCCTGCCCATGGCGGGGTCCTCTCTGAGATCCCTTCCATCCAAGGCCATTCTATGATTATTTTATTGCTTAATTTGAATTTCTGATGATGCAGATTAATGTTAAACACCAAGCACTCCTGGTAGCTTTGTGTGGTTAATTCTGTAGAAGCAGCTTCAAGAGAATTCTAAAACTCAGTCAAGTCTTGGGGCAGTGTTTGGATCATTTTTGTTTTGGCCTTGATTTGAGTTTGGGTTTTGGTTGTTTGGGGTTTTTTAAGAGGTGATGGTGGTTGAAGCACAGCTCTGATTTATTTTATGCCGAGTTCTGAAGTAGTTATTGATTCAGTTTTGCTCATTTAATAGGCAGTAGGAAATTAAACAGAATTTTACTGACAGCATCTTCTGAGAGGGATGCTCGTAAATCCCAGGCTCGTGTTTTTAGTTTTGTGTTCCCACTTTGCCAAATCTGCTCCTGGAAACATGACAGCTAATGGCTGAAATAAGTGAGAGTGTTGGAAAGTAGGAGAGAAAAGTTCACCTTGATCCAGTCTGGCTCCTTCAGATGCTAAAAACCTGCATGAGATGATTTGTTTTATTGCTGCAGTACTGAAATCTGATGGCAGCCAGGATTTAGGATTATTTGGCTTCCTAGATTGCTCTCTGGATATAAATCAATGGCCTAAAGAGCTCACCTCTCAGACAGGTTTTTTCTTGGATTATATCCTGGCATCCTAAGTGCAGAGGGTAGAGGAGGACCTGGCTTTTGTTCCTAAAGCAGGGGCTGGGAGGAGACTGCAGCTGGCTCCTGCTGTTACTCAGCAGGCTGAAAATACAACCTGCTTGCCACTGCTGCTCTTGCAGATGTAATCAAGCTCAGTTTATTTCAGTTCATGGTGCAATGTGGTTGTAGTTTGATGACCAACTCTGCTCTGAGTGTCCCTCACTCTGTTGTTATCCTCCTGCATTTGTGTCTCTGCCTATGAGCTTCCAGAGCTGTCAGGGCACTGGAGGTGCCTTTTTGGGGCTGGATCATTTGGGGACCAGAAAGCAAATGAAGGGTTTGAACTCCTTAGTGTGATGTTAGGTGTCCAGGGGGATGTTGGCCAGATGTTCTTCCTGCCTGAGTCTCTGCAAAACAATCCTATAGCATAAGTAATACAGAATCCTTGGACCCATCTGCTGTTTCCCTTTCAGCATAGAATGTTTCAGTTGAGTCTGCTCTGAGTTGGTTTGGGTTTGCAGACCATGAAAAACCATCCTCTAGGATCAGAGTGGGTTTGCTTTGGGTGACAGTCCTGAAAGGGCAGAGCAGGTACCTTGGGTTTCTGTATCCTCTAGGATCAGAGTGGGTTTGCTTTGGGTGACAGTCCTGAAAGGGCAGAGCAGGTACCTTGGGTTTCTGTAGATAGTGTCTTCCATGTGCAAAATTAAAGATTTTTCAAGTTCTGTGTTGTATTCCAAGTTGAACATATCTCTGTGAGTTGGTTTTTTGTGGCTACTGGCTGACTGAAAGCATTCAGAGCTAAATAGCTCATTATTAGCAGCTTCATTTTCTGCCCTGTGATAGTTGTCATTTTGGTCATTAATCCCTTCTGAAGCAAGTGGGAAGCTCTGTGGACCCTCGTGGCAGTGGAACATCAGCCAGGACACAGCATGTACCTGCTCAGCTGCTGGTGCTGAGGGTTTCCACTGGAGCCCTTTGTTCTGCTGCTAGACCTCCTGATGCCATTTCATACTTCCAGGTTTGGTGTGAAACAGATGTTGACCTCCAGAGCCCTGAATGGGACAGAAGCTGGTTAGTGAGAGATCATTAGAATCACTGATTCAGTCAGGGCTGGAAGGCACCACAAGGAGCATCCAGCTCCACCCCCCTGCCATGCCCAGGGACACCTCACACCAGCTCAGGCTGCCCACAGCCTCACCCAGCCTGGCCTGAAACCCCTCCAGGGATGAGGCTTCCACCCCCTCCCTGGGCAACCCCTGCCAGGCTCTCACCCCCCTCCTGCTCAACAACTTCTTCCTCACATCCAGTCTGACTCTATCCATTTCTAGCTTGGTTCCGTCCCCCCCCAGTCCTATCACTCCCTGACAGCTTAAAAAGTCCCTCCCCAACTTTCTTGTAGCCCCCTTCAGGTACTGACAGGTCACAATAAGGTCACCTCAGAGCCTTCTCTCCAGACTGCCCAGCCCCAGCTCCCTCAGTCCTGACAGGACTTCTCCCTCTGCAGTTGTGCAGGAGCTGAGGTTGTCTGCAGCAGTCCAGTTAATGACCTTGAAATGAGGAGGCTGTGGGAAGCAGATGGGTGGTGCTCAAGGAAGAAGCACTGAGCCTTGCATTCCTAATCAGAAATGGTGTGTTTCAACTCAAATGGCATTCAGCTGCTGTGGGAAGAGCCTTTGAGGTGTGTGTGGGAAGAACTGGGACAGCAGAAAGCTCCCCTGACCTCGGTCAGCATTCCCTGGGGGGTTTAGCACTGCTGCCCCTGGTCAGAGGGAGGGTTTGCAGCAGGGTCGGTGCCGTTCGTACCGGTGCCGGCAGCACTCAGGGCAGCACAAAGAGCTCTTTTCTCACCCGGGCCGAGGCAGGTCGGGCAGCTCTGCCTGAATCTCAATGTGGCCACATGAAGATGATGTTTTGATGTGTGCTGCTGTGAGTGGTCCAGCAGGAACTGGGTGCTGGCTGTTGGGAAATACCTGCTCTACCTGAACAGGCGCTGCCTCGCTGCAGCTGTCGTGGCTTGACCTGAACCTGGGTGAGAGCACAGGTTGAAGTTGTTGGGTGGTTGCTTTTTATTTTGGATTGAGAAATCCAGATGCTGACAAAAGCAGGCCTGAGTGCTGTCTGTTGCCTTTTGCTGAACAAAATCCTTTATATGGGGAGGGGAAAGTCTGACCCTCTGTGGGGAAGAAGCAGGTAAGAGGGCAGACAGCAAAAGAGGGAGCCTGGGGCTGCTTCCAGCCCAGGGCTGCAGCTGCTTGCCTTGGCTTTGCTCAGCCTTTTCACTTTGTTTGCCTGAAAACAGAAGGAGCCAGGCAGTTGCAATCCTGTTGAGCAGGTGGCCTGAGTCTTTCTGGTTTGTTCTTTATTTTGAATATTGATAAGGTGGAAAGGATTCAGATCCACCTGGGGCACAGAAACAAGGGCAGCAGCAGTTGTTCTGTGGCTGAAACAGATCTTTATTAATCACTTGAAGCCACCAGGAGAGAAATGCTGCCCTGGTGCTTCCTACATGTGTAAGAGAGTTTGGACTGTTCAGTATGGAGAGGAGAAGGCTTCAGGGAGATCTTAGAGCAGCCTCCAAGTAACTGAGTGGGGTTACAGGAGAGCTGGGGAGGGACTTTTGACAAGGATGTGACAGGATGAGAGGGAATGGATTGGAACTTGAGGGAGGGAGATTGAGAGTGGAGATGAGGAAGAAGTTCTCTGCAGTGAGGGTGGTGAGACACTGGCACAGGTTGTCCAGGGAGGCTGTGGATGCCCTTTCCTTAGAGGTGGTCAAGGCCAGGCTGGATGAGGCAGCCTGGGCTAGTAGAGGATGCCCATGGCTGTGGGGTTGGAACTGGATGATCTTCAAGGTCCTTTCCAACCCAAACCATTCTGTGATTCTAAGGACTGGGACAAGCATTTCTGCAAGAGGTAATTGTTGGCCTGTGAGAAGTTCTTGGGGTAAAACCTCTGTGTTTTGGAGATGCTCTGCAGCTGGCAGCACATCTTGGTTGTCACTGGGTGCGTTGCATAACTGCTGCTTGCTGGAGCATTGCAGAGCAGCAGACACTTGCATTTCACTTGCCAGTGGCCAGAACTGCAGATTCAGTGCTAGCTGGGAATGTTTGGGGCTTTTTTTTTTGTTGGAACATTCCTTGGACCCAACGATGTTGTGCTCTGGAGTGTTCTAATACTGGAAACATTTGGATTGGTCACATGGAAATCAGGATGCTGTGTGTGAACTCCTGGCTGTGAAATCTGCTCCTCTAGAAGATCTGAGCTGCAGTTGTGGTTGTGAGTGCTTGGGGCTTCTAGGAGTACAGCTGCTGTCAGTCATTGTCCAAGTGGAATTGGACTGTATGTGTGCATGGAATTGGGCTGGAGTGGGTCTGGAGAAGGGCAGCAAAGCTGGTGGGAGGTCTGGAGAACAGGGCTGGAGAGGAGCAGCTGAGGGAGCTGGGGGGGGTTAGCCTGGACAAAAGGAGGTTGAGAGGAGACCTCGTTGCTCTCTACAGCTCCCTGAAAGGAGGTTGCAATGAGGTGGGGGTTGGGCTCTTCTCTGAGGTAACAACTGCTAGGAGGAGAGGAAATACTCTCAGATTGCACCAGGGGAGGTTCATGCTGAAAGTTAGGAACAAAATCTTTGCTGCAAGAATGGTCAGGGATTGGCACAGGCTGCCCAGGGAGGTGGTGGAGTCCCCATTCTTGGAGGTGTTCAAGAACCATGTGGCCATGGCACCTGGGGACTTGGTTTAGTGGCCATGGGGGTGTTGGGTCAGGGGTTGGAAGGGACCCAAAGAGCTCATCCAGTCCAAGCCCTGCCAGAGCAGGACCAGACAATGCAGCTNGAGCCTGTCCCCCCCTGCTGACCCCCTCAGAGAGTTCTAAACATTGATCAAATCCCCTCTCAGCCTTCTCCTCTCCAGACTAAACAGCCCCAGGTCCCTCAGCCTCTCCTCCCCAGGCAGTGCTCAGTCCCTCAGCATCCTTGCAGCCGCAGACCTTCTCCAGCAGGTCCCTGTCCCTCTGAAAATGGGCAGCCCAAACCTGAAGGCAGCACTCCAGATGAGGTCTCAGCAGTGACTCGATGGCCTTAAAGGTCTTTTCCAAATGAAACAGTTGTAGTATTTTATGATCCCCCACATTCTGAAGACCCCCATGGGCAGCAGCCCCTTCCCTGGCAGCAGTGAGCAGGCCGGAGCGGTTCAGCTGGCTGCGTTGCTTGCTGTGCCCCTTTCATCTTGCTTTTTATGTAACACTCTTTTTCTCTAATGCAAATAAAACTGGAAGTTGTAGGGAGGGGCTGCTGAGAAGAGGAAAACTCTCATTACAAACAGCTGACATGCAGAAGGAGATCTTTTTATGTGCCACCTCCCGCGTGATCCTTTCCATCAGAGTTCACTGGGTAAGGTTATTTCTGGCACGAGTCTCCCTTCTGCCTTAGTAGCCTCATTCCAGCACATCTCTGTCCTTACCCTGAGGTCTGATGTGCTGATACTGGGCTGGATCACTCTCATTAGGTAGGAGGCCTGAGGAACACAAAGCTTGATGGAGCTGTGAACTAAAGCCAGGTGAAGAGAAGAGGGATTTAGCCAATTGGTGCTCTCTGCTTTGGATTAGAGCATTAACTGTACTGGAGAATAACATTAAGATTAAAGATGCAGGCTGCAGCTTTCCTGGCAGCCTTCTCATGAAATATTCATGCATTTGGGGGCTTTCAACTCAACAGATCACTTACAAAGTTGTAAGGATTACAATATTCTTAGGCTGTGTTGTCTTCCATGAATACCCTGCATTGGCATATTGATCACTCAAATTGAGAGTAAAGCTTTGTCAGGAACCTTCTTTAAAATGATCAAACAGATGTTTAGTGCTCCAGGGCACTCTTCTCAGTGCTGTGATTCTGAGAAAATGAGGCTTTGCCTTCATTCTGTGACTTCAGTACTTTGTAGGCTACGTTAAAGGAACTGTTTGCTCTAAAGCCTCCTCACAAACACAACTTCAAGCTCTGGAGCAAGCTTGGGTAGCTGAGCCTGCCATTAACAGGTGTCAGAAACCAAATCAGGCAGAGCTGAGAGCCTGAAAGTTTCTGAGCCAAGTTCACATGAACTGCACTGGGGTGGGCAGAAGCTTAAGTCACAGTTACAGAATCAAGCAGGCCTTGCTCAGAGCACAGAACTGACATCTCCAGGCCACAATTTAGCAAATTTGCATCCTCACCTGGGAGAGACTTTTGCTCCTGTTGCCTTGCAGAGTAATTTCAGACACACAAAGCCTACCACTTCTTCTTTGGTGCTGTTTGAGTGCTGTTAGTGAGGTGGAGGGGAAGAGATAAGTGATGCTCATCTGGTTAGCTGCTGTGGGATGCATCCTCCCTTCCTCATGAGTTACACATAGCAGCTCCTCTTCTGGGAGCAGAAGTCCAACTGCCCATGGGCTGTTTAAAGGCAGCTGTAAAGTAATAAATTCTGATTGGAATCAACCTCAACCCAGAAAGTTCTGAAATGTCTCATTTAAGACTGACCTAAACTCTCAGAGCTGTTTCCTGTTGGAGTTAGTGGCACCTTTTATTTTCCACAAAGGAAATTCCAGGGTGAGTTGTCCAAGTGGTTTTGCCCTTTCAAGCCCAGCAAATTGGGGAGGATTTAAAACCTTCAGAGACCCTCCCCTCAGGGCAGAGGTCAGATCTGTGCCAGCAGTTGGGTTCTCAACCCTCCTGCTCTGAAACTTCTCACTCTGATGCCTCTCAGGCTCCAGCTCTGCAGTGTTTGCATATTCACAGCATCACAGAATGGTTTGGGCTGCAAAGGGCCTTGGCTGTCCTCTTGTGCCAGCCTCTTGAGATGGGTAGGGACACCTCCACTAGACCAGGCTGCTCCAGGCCTTGAACACCTCCAGGGAGGGGACTCCCCCAGCCTCCCTGGGCAACCTGTGCCAGTGTCTCCTCACCCCCACTCCAAAGAATTTCTTCCTCAGTCTCTCCTTTTCCAGCTCAAAGCCTTTGCCTCTACCTGTCACAAGAATCCCTTGTCAGAAATCCCCTCCTGGCTTTCCTGTAGGCTCCTTTCAGGTACTGGAAGGCTTCTCTAAGGTCTCAAAGGGGCCTTATTCCTCCACTTAAAATCTTCACAAGGAAGAAAATGTTCTTTCTGTTGTAAAAGAAAATGCAGTTTCCACCTCCCTTTGCCTCCAGGTTCCTGGAAGCAGCATTAAAGGACTGAGCTAAGTACTGAAGGATTAAGCAGCATATTGAATAACCTCATTTCTTTATAAACCAGAAGGAACCTGTTACTTATTCCTTGATTTGAAGTTAATTCTGTACATCAGCTCACAGAATGTTAGGGGTTGGAAGGGATCTCTGAAGATCATTGAGCCCAATCCCCCCCACCAAAGCAGGATCATCCAGGGCAGGTCACACAGGAATGCATCCAGGTGGGCTTGGAAAGTCTCCAGAGAGACTTTCAAAGAGAAGGAGACTCCACAACCTCTCTGGGCAGCCTGCTCCAGGGCTCCAGCACCCTCACCATGTCTTCATGTCTCCTCATGTTGAGGTGGAACCTCCTGGGTTCTAGCTTGTACCTGTTGTTCCTTGTCTTATCCCTGGGCACCACTTAAAAGAGCCTGGCACCTTCATCTTGGCACCCACTCCAATAGACACTGATCAGATCCCCTCTCAGATATTCCCAGGCACTGATCAGATCCCCTCTCAGCCTTCTCCCCCACACCACACAGCCCCAGGGCTCTGTCTCTCTTCACAGCAGAGATGTTCCAGTCCCTTCATCTCCCTCACAGCTCTCTGTTGGATTCTCTCCAGCAGATCCCTGTCCCTCTTGAATTGGGGAGCCCAAAACTGGACACAGCATTCCAGGTGTGATCTCACCAGAGCAGAGTGGGAGGAGAACCTCCCTAGCCCTGCTGGCCACACTCACTGCTGTTCCTTTCCTCTGGAGCCTTAGGATGTGCCACAAGAAGGTTTCAAGAGGTGCAGTTTAAATCACACTGCTAGCAGCCATCCATCATTCAGTGTACTCAGGTGCTGCTTACATGGATACTGCTGCCTGTAGGGGGTTATTTAAGCTGATAACCAATGTAGTATTCATAAGTGGCCAGATGGCAAGTGAGGCTTTTCATTCAGAGAGGATCTTCAGAGAGGTGTTTAATCAGCAGCAGTTGCGTGGGGACGGCTGAGGTTTGCTGGTGGCTGAGGCAGAGGGCAGGCTGCACAGTGGTGATGTGCAAACTGTTTTGATGGCAGTGACAATCTCTGGCCTGCATCTGCAAACCTGACCTCGGGGACAGTCAGCCTGGTCACATCCAGGCTCCACACAAACTCATTGCTGCAGCTTTGCCAGGAAGGTTTGAAGAGTCTTTGTCTTTTCTGGAGCCTGTAAGGCAGCCTGGTTGGCTCCTGAGGAGCACAGAATGGTTTGGGATGGAAGGGACCTTGGGGATCATCTCACAGAGTCACAGAATGAAGCAGGTTGGGAAAGACCTCTGAGCTCACCCAGTCCAACCTCTCACCTCACCCTTCTCATTCTCTAACCCCTGGCACTGAGTGCCTCATGCAGCCTCCTCTCAAACCCCTCCAGGGATGGGCACTCCACCACCTCCCTGGGCAGCCCATCCCAATGCCAATCTCTCTTGCTGTGAAGAACTTCTTCCTAACACCCATCCTGAACCTCCCCTGGCACAGCTTGAGGCTGTGTCCCCTCTTCTGTCCCTGGGTGCCTGGCAGCAGAGCCCAACCCCAGCTGGCTACAACCTCCCTTCAGGTAGCTGCAGAGAGCAATGAGCTCTGCCCTGAGCCTCCTCTCCTGCAGGCTGCACACCCCCAGCTCCCTCAGCCTCTCCTCACAGGGCTGTGCTCCAGGCCCCTCCCCAACCTTGCTGCCCTTCTCTGGGCACCTTCCAGCACCTCAACATCTCTCTGGAATGGAGGGGCCCAGAACTGGACACAGCACTCAAGGTGTGGCCTGAGCAGTGCTGAGCACAGGGGTACAAGAACCTCCCTGCTCCTGCTGCCCACACTGCTCCTGAGCCAGGCCAGGATGCCATTGGCTCTGCTGCCCACCTGGGCACACTGCTGCCTCATCTTCAGCTGTCAGCCAGCACCCCCAGGTCCCTCTGTGCCTGGCTACCCTCAGCCACTCTGTCCCCAGCCTGTAGCTGCAGGGGGTTGTTGTGGCCAAGTGCAGAACCTGGCACTTGGACTCCTCTCACCTCCCCTCCATGGGCAGGTTGCTCAAGGAAGGCCACATCCAACCTGGCCTTGCACACCTCCAGGGAGGAGGCATCCACAGCCTCTCTGGGCATGCTGCTGCAGTGTCTCACCAGCCTTGTCCTGAAGAACTTTTTCCTAAGATCCAGCCTAGCCCTGCTCTCTCACAGCTTAAAACCACTCACACCTTGTGCTGTTGCTAAACACCCTTATGGAAGGTCTCCCTCCAGCCTTCCTGTAGGACCCCTCCAGGTATTGGAAGGCAGCTCTAAGGTCCCCCCAGAGTCTTCTCCAGGCAAAGCTGGGCAGTGGTCCATGCTGACAGCACCTTCTTAGAGGCTTAATCTTGGTCTTTGGATGGGTGGAAGTAATCTGAAGAGCAGTTCAAACTCCTGCAGTGGAGAAGTCTCAAAGAAGCCTTCATCAAGGGGAAGCTGGTTTGGTCTGTCCATCAGAGATCCAATCCTGGAGACCAAATAGAGACCAATGTATTGATAGGATAAACTGGGATGGATTTAAGCTGCAGGAGTGTAGAATTCATTTGGAGATAAGGAAGAAGTTCTTGGCAGTGAGGGTGGTGAGACACTGGCACAGGTTGCCTGGGGAGGTTGTGGATGCCTCCTGCCTGGAGGTGTCCAAGGCCAGGTTGGATGAGGCTTTAAACAGCCTGGGCTCAGGTGAGGTGTCCCTGCCCCTGGCAGCTGGGTTGGAACTTGGGGAACTCTTGGGGGTCCCTTCCAACCCACCCCATTCTATCAGTCTGTGAAATAGGCACCCACTGGGTTCCAGCCCCCAGCAGTGAGCAGTGCCCAGACTTTGTGAGCAGCCTCTGGGCTCTGCCACTGCAGAAATCAAAGAACTAAAGTGCAGGCTGAAATGGCAGTGCCTATCTACCTGCCTCATGTCACTGATTTACCCTCATTATATAAACCAGGAAGAACACTGCTAAGGACGTTGCCAAGCTACTATCAGCACACAAATTGTTCTTACCAAACAGAGTGGAGTTGGTGTTTTGCTATGGTTGAGCCTCCTAGAGTCTGTCTGGAATTTAATCTGTATTAAAAAGGTCAGAATGTTGTTTTGTTTGGTTTTTTTTTCTTTCTTTCTCTCTTTTTGTTTCCACTAAAGAAAAATGTCTTTGTAGGACTTAAAACATCAGCAGCAAGCAGTAGACAGCAGATGGGGGAAGTGCCATGAGTGGCTTCCATGTCTGATGCTTGTGCCCTTGAACATTGAGTGTTTTGCTGATGAGGAAGGATGGAAGAAAATCCTTCTCCCCAAAAAAGCTGTTGAGATCTCTTCTGAACCTCTGCTGAAAGGACTCAGCTGGCTCTAGATGAGGAGAGCCATGGCTGGGGGCCTGTGGTGTTGCTCAGGTCGAGGACCTCTGTTTGCCTGCCCTACAGGTGTTGGCTGCAGCTTCATTGCTGTTCTCCTTCCATCAGCTGCCCACACAGTGCTTCCCAAGCAGCTTCTGACTGAGCAGAGGCTCTGAGGTTTCTCCTACCTCTGCCCCATCGGGGTGGACCTCTTCCCTCCTGCCTGCACATCACAGCTCATTAGGATTTATATGTTTTCCTTCTGCAAAAGGTTACAATTTGGGTCTGTCCAGCCTGGAGAAGAGAAAGCTACAGAGAGACATTAGAGCAGCCTTCCAGTACCTGAAAGGGGCTACAAGAAAGCCAGGAAGGGACTTTTTACAGGGGCTTGGATAGGAGCAGGGACAGTGGATCCAAGCTTGAGGAGGGGAGATGGAAGATTAGGAAGAAATTCTTTATAGCAAGGAGGGGAAGACACTGGCACAGGGTGCCCAGGGAGGTTGTGGAGCACAGAAGCACCGAACGTGATCGAAGATTTTCGATCCCATTCTGTGCTCCACAACCTCCCTGGAGGTGTTCAGCACCAGTCTGGATGAGTCCTTGAGCAATCTGTTCTAGGGTGAGGTGTCCCTGCCCATGGCAGGCAGGGTTGGAACTGGATGATCTTTAAGGTCCCTTCCACCCCAAACCATTTGAGGAATCTGGGAAGGTTGCAGCAGTGCTGCAGTTGGTTGGGAGGTGAAGCTGCCAGCTCCAGGCAGTGACATGTAGCTGCTGTTCTAATTCAGGACTGCAGTCTGTGCTGGGCTTTGAGTTTTGCTTCTGGCTTCCTCTCCCCTCTCTTTGTCTGCCTGGCAGACCTCCCTAGCAACTTTCTGAAATGCAGACCAAGAGGACAAATCCTAAATTAGCTGTTTCAGTGTGGCAGGCTTGAGCTGCCCAAAGGACTTGTGCCTTGTTCCTTCGAGCTCCTGTAGCAGGGCAAGTCCAGCTGCAGAAGTCAGCAGCCACTGCCACAGAATGAACTGTATGGCATTTAAAATGGCAGGTTCAGCCTGCTCTGAGGAGAGATCACAGGCTGAGGAAGAGCAACCTCAGTGTGTTTGTGCACAAAATCACTTCTCCAGGTTCCAGAGTTGCTGCTCAAAGCTGCTTGTTCCTCTGGCTTGTGTGAGCTGTAGTTCCTCTGCTGAAGCTCCAGTTCTGCACCACTCTGAAGGCAGAGAGAATTTCTCTGTTGCTAGAGGACTTTACTCTTAGCTCAGGCTTTTATTGCTCTGACCCCTTTGCATCAACAGCCTTCACTGCACTGTGTGGAAGAGGTGGAATTGGTGATTTGGATGGGGCTCAGAGGAGCACATGGCTGGGGCCTGAGCTTTGGAGAACTTCAGTTTTTGGAGAAGTTTCAGGTTTGAGAGTTGGGGCTGCTCAGCTTGGAGAAGAGAAGGCTCCAGGGACACCTTAGAGCAGCCTTAGCAGTACCTGGAGTAGGCTGCAGGAGAGCTGGGGAGGGACAGGATGAGGGAGAATGGCTTTGAGCTGGGAGAGGGGAGATTGAGAGTGGAGATGAGGAAGAAATTGTTTAGAGTGAAGGTGGGAAGGCACTGGCACAGGGGGAGACACTGGCACAGGTTGCCCAGGGAGGTTGTGGATGCCTCCTCCCTGGAGGTGTTCAAGGCCAGGTTGGATGGGACCTGCTCTAGTGGAAAGTGTCCCTGCCTATGGCAAGGGGTTGGATGATCTTTGAGGTCCTTCCAACCCAAATCCACAAATCTATGAATTCCTGCTTTAATGTCTGCAAGGTGTGGATGGCCTCAGGAAAGGTGGAGGAGGTTTTCTGAGTACCCTAAAGACAGGGACTGCCTTGGGGAAGGGACTTGGCAAGTGAGTCCCTGGCAGTGCTGTTGGTTATGTAAGTGAATTCGGTGAGTGCCAGGGTAGGTCTGTGGCAGCGTTTGTCTGGGCTAATTTGCAGGGGGGGTGGCTGTTAATTGCTGCTGCAGTTTGCAGACAAGCAGCCTTTCATCGGTGCCCCTGCAGCCCTCTGCCCCGCGCCTTGCCGGGGCTCTCCTCGAACAACTGCATCATTGTTGACAGCTTTGATTAATATTAGGGGAAGCATTTAATGGGCTTTCAACTGCCTGCAGTAATTTAATACCTAAGAACACGGTGTATAACAAATAACTAATTAGGGAGCAGATGGGGAGTGGTGGTTGGCAGGGCTGGGCAGGGCTGCCGGACCTGGGCGCTGCCGCTGGTGCTTCACAGCCCATGGAGAAGCCAGGGGTAGAGCCCTGGGTCTGAGGCTCTCAGCCTGCCAAAAGCAGCATGGCCCAGCAGGGCAAGAGAGAGGATTTTACCTTCTGCTCTGCTGAGACCTCACCTGCTGTGCTGTGTCCAGCTCTGGAGCCCCCAGCACAGGAAGGACATGGAAGTGTTGGAGCCAGTCCAGAGGAGGCCACCAAGATGCTGAGAGGGCTGCAGCAGCTCTGCTGTGAGGACAGGCTGAGAGAGTTGGGGCTCTGCAGCCTGCAGAGGAGAAGGCTTCCAGGAGAGCTTGGAGCAGCCTTGCAGTACCTGGAGTAGGCTCCAGGAGAGCTGGGGAGGGACTTGTGACATGGGCTGGGATCTACAATGGCTTTGAGCTGGAAGAGGGGAGATGGAGGCTGGAGACGAGGAAGAAATTCATTAGAGTGAGGCTGGGGAGAGACTGGCACAGGCTGCCCAGAGAAGTTGTGGAGGCTCCAAGCCAGGAAGTGTTCAAGGCCAGGTGGGATGAAGCTTTGAGCAGCGTGGGCTAGTGGGAGGTGTCCCTGCCCGTGGCAGGGAGCTGGAACTAAATGATCCTTAAGGTCTCTTCCAACCCAACTCAGTCTATGATTCCAGGACCATTTTTGTGTCAGCTTTGGTGTGATTCTAATCATCATAAATCTTCTCTTTGCAGAAGTGCAGGATTTGAGTTTGTTTTGCAAACATGGCTGTGAGTAGTGAAGGGTTTCTGGTGGAGTATTGAGCAATGTTTAGTAGACACTTAAAGAAAAATCCCTCCCTTTGCATGGCCTAGTTTACAGCAACTTAAAAAACTGGCATGAAGCACATCTACAAGTTCAACATTCAGCAGGTTTGTTTATAGTAGCCATGATTCAGTGTTCCTCTGCCAGGATAAAAATAACCCAGACATGTGGCTGTGAGATGCCAGGAGCCTGCCCCTCTCTGAGGGAGATGGGAGGGCAGTGGTGGCACAGCCCTGGAGGGGAGGTGCTGCAGTTCCTAGGGACATCTGCATCTTTCTCTCCCAGAGCTGTGAAATGCTGCCTGCAGGTTTCCCTTGGGAATAGGGAAAGTTTTGGCTTGCACTGAAAACAGGGAAGTGTGAGGGATGAGCAAGGCAGCACCCAGGAGGAGAACCACACAGACCCATGCAGGCTGGCACAGCCCCTCAGCAGCACCAACTCCAACCCAGAACCCGGCTCTGCAAGATTCACCTTAAACCACAACCCCATGCACCACATCCAAACCACACTAAACACAACCAGGCTGGGGGACTCCAGCACCTCCCTGGGCAGCTCATGCCAGTGCCTGAGGAGGTTATGCTCTTTATTTCCTTGAAGCTGGATGAGTGAGGAGACTCAGGGGAGACCTCTTCACTCTCTACAACTGGAAGGAGGTTGGAGTTGGGTGGATGTTGGTATCTGTTCCCTAGTACCAAGTGATAGATGGAGGCCATTTGCACAGGGGAGGTTTGGGTTGGATTTCAGAAGAAACTTCTTCACTGAAAGGGTTCTCAGAGACCAGAACTGGTGTCCCATGGAGGTGGTTGAATCCCCATCCCTGGAAGTGTTTAAAGAGGCAGAGATGTGGTGCTGAGTGCCATGAGTTAGAGAATGGTTGGACTGGATGATATCCCAAGCACAGCTCCAGGCTGGGTGGGGAATGGCTGAGAGCAGCCCTGAGGAACAGGCCCTGGGGGTGTGGGGTGAGGAAAAGCTCAAGATGAGGCTGCAGTGTGAGTGCAGCCCAGACAGCAACTGTGTGCTGGGCTGCAGCAAGAGCAGTGTGGGCAGCAGGGCAAGGGAGGGGATTGTGCCCCTTGGCTCTGCTCTCCTCAGACCCCAGCTGCAGTCCTGGGGGCAGTTCTGGAGCCCCCAGCACAGGAAGGACATGGAAGTGTTGGAGCCAGTGCAGAGGAGGCCAGCAAGATGCTGAGAGGGCTGCAGCAGCTCTGCTGTGAGGACAGGCTGAGAGAGTTGGGGCTCTGCAGCCTGCAGAGGAGAAGGCTTCCAGGAGAGCTTGGAGTGGCCTTGCAGGATCTGAAGGGGGCTGCAGGAAGGCTGGGGAGGGACTATTGCCAAGGGCTGGGAATGGCAGGAGGAGGAGGAATGGGTTTGGAGTGGCAGAGGGGAGATTGAAAGTGGATGTTAGGAAGAAGTTCTTTACAGTGAGGGTGGTGAGACACTGGCACAGGTTGCCCAGGGAGGGTGTGGAGCACAGAAGCACCAAACATGATCTGTGATCACATTGGGTAATTCTGTGCTCCACAACCTCCCTGGTGGTGTTCAGAACCAGGCTGGATGAGTCCTTGAGTGACCTGTTCTAGTGTGAGGTGTCCCTGCCTATGGAACTGGCTGAGCTTTGAGGTCCCTTCCAACCTGAACTGTTGTATGATTCTGTGATCCAACCAAAGCCATTCTGTGATTCTGGTGGTTACTCCCTGCCTCTGTCTCTGCTATCCTAGGGACACCTTTCCCTCTCTCTCTATCCCAGTGCATCTTTCTGGAGGAGCAGGAAGAGAGCAGAGGTGTCAGGGGAGCAGTGCATGTGGCTGTAGAAGCTGCACCTTGAGAGTCCATCTCTAGGAACTGCTGCCTGTGCTTTGCTGTGTGCTCTGTTGCTGCCTTGCTTTTTTTTGTTCCTTTTCTCTAACCCTTTTTTTAAACTAGGGCTGTCCCTTGTGCTTTTGCATGAGAATGCAGCCTGCTTTGCTGAGCTGTCATCTGTCCCCAGTCCTACAGCTGATACTGTGTCAGCACTTGTGCTGCACATCCCTCTCTGCAGGTGTGTGCAGATCAGACCCAAGCACACACAGCTAAAGCTGCCCGAACGAACTCTGCTGTGCTGGACACTCACTTCTCTTACCTTTGGAAAAGTGTTTGACAAGCATTGTGACAGCTTCCTTATCTGGCTGACCTTCAGGGTCACTTCCAACCCCAACCATTCCAGCAATCTATTCCTAGAACATTCTGGTTTCTGTGGCACGTGCCCACAGCTCTGGAGTGCTAGATGCAGAGGTGCTGATAAGAAGTACTTTAAAGAAAGGGAAAAAGTGAGTAGGTTTTCATCGAAAGTTCCCATGGTGCAAGCATTAAAAAGGGAAGAGTTTTCCTTTGGAAGCTTTCAGAAACACTCTTGGGAACAGAAAGGAACCACAGAGCTGGTTTCTGGGCAGGACTGGGGCAGCTGGAACCAGGGTGGGCAGGGAAAACCAAAATCCAAGGCCTCCTGCAATACAGCACTTGCTCGGCAGGCTTAGGGCTGCTGGATGTGCTGCTGCAAATGCAGAGGGAAGCACAGAGCTGTAGGCTTGGGTCATTAACAGAGACCTGGGATCCAGGCAAGGCTGAGAGCAGAGGAGCCTTTGCTGGTGGTTGCAGCCATGGCTGCACCCTGCCCCTGCTGTTTGCAGTGTCCCTGCCCCTGCTGTTTGCAGTGTCCCTGCCCCTGCTGTTTGCAGTGTCCCTGCCCCTGCTGTTTGCAGTGTCCCTGCCCCTGCTGTTTGCAGTGTCCCTGCCTTTGCCACTTACAGTGCCCCTGCTGCTGCAGGTCAGTCCTGCTGAAGACCCCAGAGGCATTGCAGCCTCAGAGGTGTGGAGAAGCAGCCAGCAGGGTTACTGGGCCAGGAGAAGGTGGGCACTGGAACTCTCAGCATCTGGTGAGATGCTGCATCCCCTGTCTGGGTGCAGCTCTGTGCTGTCTTCTGCACCCTTTTCTTTTCTCATGGCCTGTAGATTCTCCCCAGCAGTGCCACAGGTGTGACAGGAGGGCAGCCTGTTGCCAGGTGTCTGGAGGAGGAAGCAGGGGCCAGGGCAGGGCTGTGTGGGCTGCAGAGGTAGAGGACAGGATACCAGATGCATTGCAGAGGGCCCCTGATAGCATCAGTGCATGGCACTTCTGCTTCCTGCCTGCCTTCAGCACAGCCTCCTGCCTTCCTGCTGCTGCAAAGTACCAGGTTTTTATCTCCTAGAACTGCAGGCTTGACACAGCCTCAGACAGGGTAAGGCTAACCTCAGTTTGTCTTTTGTAAGTGAAGCCTTCTGCAGAGTGTGTTAAGAAGTCCACAGGGTTTGACTTCAGCAGCAGAAGAAAGTTGACTTTTTGTCGTGGGAAGAGCAAACTGCAGGAGAGAAGGGAAGAACCTGGGGAGCAGGGGAAGCTCCTGAGTGCTTGGAGATCTGTAGCAGGCAGCTTTTGGGTGAGGGTTTGGTTACTGCAGCTTGTCAGAGTGGATGCAGTCTGCTAATCTGTTAGAATGTGGCTGTGGCTGCTCAAACCTGCATGCTGGATGTGTACTCAGAGCAGTGGATGCCAGCCAGTGCCCTTGATGCCATTTCCAGCCCTGCTTCAGCTGCCAGTGCCTGCTGAGTGGCTTCACTGCACCGAGTGGGAGCTGTGGAGGAGCAGATTCTTGCCCTGTGCCCTGCCTCCCCCCACCTCTCAGCCCAGCCATGGCCTTCTGACTCATTTAGCACTGACTCACTTAAGGTCTTTGCTGATCTGTTACCTGCAGCTTGTTCTTCAGAATGGCATTTCCCTGAGCCTCTGGGGTGATGCTTTCCCACAGCAGCATGGCCACTGCGTGGTGCAGGAGGCAGGGAGGACATCAGAGCTGGGAGGAGGGATGTGGGACCCAGGGCCTGTTGGTGTTCAGTAGGAGCTGGTCATTTAATTGTTTAAAGTTCCCACTCCTGGGCTAGCTGAGCAGAGAGTGGTCAGAAAACAAGGGAGGGTAGGGCCTGGAATCCATGGAGTTGAGGCAGGAGGCACTGCCAGAGGAAAGGGGAAAAGTGGACTTTGGCATTGTGTGAGCTTTCTGCACATCAGATAGCAGGGGGAGGGGATTGAGGACAGAAAAGTCAGCTTCAGAAGTCCAAAAACTGATGTACAGAAGCCACCAGAGAAGCTGCTGAGGTAATGGTTTGAAAAGAGTGCAGAAGAAGAGGGACAGGGAACTACTGGAGAGAGTCCACTGGAGGCCACGAGGCTGATAATGGACAGGAGCATCTCTGTGAGGAGCAAAGGTTGAGAGCCCTGGAGATGGTGAGCCTGGAGAAGAGCAGCCCCAGAGGGGATCTGAGCAGTGCTCTGCAAGAGCTAAAGGGTGGGGGGCAGGAGGATGGGGCCAGAGTCCTTTCAGTAGTGCCCAGCAGCAGGACAAGGGGCAATGTGCACAGACTGGACCCCAGCAAGCTCCACTCAGCATGAGGAAAAACTTCTTTATTGTGGTGGTGACAGAGCCGTGGAGGAGGCTGCCCAGAGAGGCTGTGGAGTCTCCTTCTCTGGAGACATTCAGAACCCTCCTGGGTGTGTTCCTGTGTGACCTGTCCTGGGTGATCCTGCTCTGGCAGAGGCTTGGATCTGTAGAGGTCCCTTCCATCCCCTACCATTCTGTGATTCATGTCTTCCTCCTAAGGCTCACCTCAGCCTCAAGTCCAGGCTGTAAAGAATCATTTTAATGACATTATCACACAGAAATTGTGTTTTGCCATTGGCTTCCATCCACCCCCCTCAGTCCTCCACTGTCCTAGAGGCCAAGTTAAATTGTGCTAAACTTTTTAAGGTGATTTGAGCAGTCAGAAGCTGTGTGGAGCTCCACTGATAAAGCAAAGAGCAGACTTTGTGGCAGGCAGGTTTGGGTTGGAGAGCTTGCAGAGAAGATCTGAAGTTTGCATAAGCATCAGATGAAAAAGGATTCATTCTGGTCTTTTCTTTTTCCTTCTTTTTTCCAGTCCCTTATCAGGGAGCTGTGGAAAACCTTCAGTAGTGCTGCTGACACTGATGAGAGATCTTTTATGCCAAGGTAGGAGTTTTTACTGTTCCCAGTGTATTTAAAATGAAATTGCTAACTAAAAACATTGGCACTTGGGGAGACTGGGGAGGTGCTGAGTGTTTGAAGTGGTGTTGAAGTTAAAAAGGTGGTCTGAATCTTGCTTCTCTGTGGCTGAATTTTCTTGGTGGGGAAAAGAAACCCTGGAGTTTAGTGTTCTGTGTCTCCTGTTCTCCTCTGCAATTGTACAAAATACAAACGGGTGATTGAGTGTCCACAGTGAGAGTGGTGAAGCACTGGAACAGGTTGCCCGGGGCTGTGGTGGAGGCCCCATCCCTGGAGACATTCAGGATCAGACTGGATGTGGCCCTGGGCAGCCTGCTCTAGTTGGAGGTGTCCCTGCTGCCTGCAGGGGGGTTGGACAAGATGCCCTTTGAAGGTCCCTTCCAACACAATGCAATCTGTGACTCTGTGACTGCAGTTTGCAGATTTAAGGCTGAGTCAAGGATGTGTCTGCTTTGATTTTTCTTTCTGTAAGCCTTTTGTTATATCTTACTTGATGGAGTTTGTCATCAGCAGTGGCAAAGGCCTCAAGTCCTGCAGAGCCACCAGAGCATGTGCTCCTACCACTGTCTTCCATCAGTGTTTGGAGAAGGAAGGAGAAGCTAAGAAATGCAAACTGCCCTCTTCAGAGGTGTAAATTTGACTTGGGCATTTGCATCTCATGGGATGGATGTCACCTTCAGGTCAGCCTGCACCCATTGTCTGCCAGTGCTGTCTTTGCTTATCTCTGTTTATGCTTCTCTCTCCCCCCCACTCAAATGATAAACTTCTTGATGAGCTGGTGAAACGTTTTTAACAGAAGCAGCCAATTTTTGCATCAGGTTTATCTCCTGAAGGGCCTGGGCTCTTCTGCCCACAGGCCCTGCCTGCCTGCTTCTGCAGGTTGGGAAATACCCTGAAAGTTCTGGTTCTGTGAACCCTGACTCAGCCTCTCGATTGCAACAGGGCAAAAGAGGACTTGTGCAGTTCAGAGAGTGTCTGAGTGCTTGGCTGAATACAGATGGAGCTGAGCAGGAGCTCAAGGCTACCTTTCAGGTTACATCTTCACCTGCATTTGAATCCATCTGCTGCTCCTCCTCTGAGACCCCTCTGCCATTCTGCCCATGCTGCTCTTCATTCCTCTGTGGCTCAGACTGATGTGTCCCTCTGAGAGGGCAGGGCCCTTCACCTTTTCTTGACAAGGGAGATGGGCAGCCTGAGGCTGATGCTGTGAATAGCTGAGTGCCTGTGTCATTGCCAGGCAGTGCTGATGACAGCAGCAGGACAGAGATGCTCCTCTTAAAGAATGAAGAAGAGGGGTCAGGCATTTCACAGTGTGGGAGCAAAGTCTGTTCATCAGCAGAGATGAAATCTTAGAGATTACTTTGTTAAAGTGGCTGTACAGGTGCTGGGGAGCTTGGAGTGCCTGGGCAGGGCAGGGAGAATCACAGAATGTTAGAGGGTAGAAGGGACCTCCAGAGATCATCGAGTCCAAGCCCCCTGCCAAAGCAGCATCACCAAGGGCAGGCCACACAGGAAGGCATCCAGGTGGGTTTTGAAAGTCTCCAGGGAAGGAGACTCCACAACCCCCCTGGGCAGCCTGCTGCAGTGCTCCATCACTCTCATTGTAAAGAAGTTTCTCCTCATTTTGAGGTGAAACCTTCTCTGTTCCAGTCTGCATCCATTGTTCCTTGTTCCTATGCACCACTGAGAGGAGCTTGGCCCCATCCACCTGCCCCCACCCCTCACCTATTGACAGACATTGATCAGATCCCCTCTCAGCCTTCTCTTCTCAAGACTAAACAGCCTCAGCTCTCACTCTTTCTTCACAAGGGAGATGCTCAAGCCCCCTAACCATCCTCGTGGCTAAGAAGGTGTTGAGGTGCTCAGGGCAGTGATGAGTTGGTGCCAGATGTGCTCAGTGCCCCAGGGTTGTCCTGCTGTGGCTTGGTGGCTCCCTTTGCTTGGCAAAGGTGGGGAGCAGGAGCAAGGAGCAACCCTCAGCTTCTTCATTTTCCCACTGCAGCATTCAGGACTAATGAGAGCAGTTTCACAACATTTATGACAGCACTCCAAATCTTTTTGTTTTGTTTTTCCCTCCCTACACTCCATAGTGGTTAAATTCTTTTCCTGACTGGAAAGGAACACTTCACACCCACAACTGAATGCCACTTGCAGAGGTGGCTCTCACTTCTCAGCTTGTGACTGCACTAAGCCAGAGCTTTGGGGTTGGAAATGAATGCTGCTGGGGCTGACTCTACTGAGGTGGGCACAAACAGCTGCCCACTGAGGTTGGCCTGGATGCAGCAGAGCAGTTCCTTGAGCTCTCTGTTGGTGCTGTGTAGACAGATAACATTCACAGACTTGGGGAAGGGCTACGAGATAGTGAAGTTGTGAGGGGGTTACAGTCACAAGGCTCCTGCTGCCTTTCAGGATCTTGGCTTCCTCTTGCACCTGAAAAGAAAAAAAGGCAACAAAACCCCCAAAAATAAAACCAGCAAATAGTGTAGTGTCAAAATGAGAAGTGGGTCCTGTACTGCTCCCAGCTGAAACTTTCCCACAGGTCTTTTTTTGCTATATATAAGAAGTGAAAGAGTTCACAGCTAAATTTAACCCTTAGCTCGAGTGCTTGCTGGGAGCAGGCTGTGGAGCTGTAGGAAGCTGAAGCCAAATTTCATTTATCTTAAGTTTCATTTTTACTTCATAAAGACAAAAGAAAAAAAAAAAAACCCCAAACCTTTGCCTTTTAATTGCTAAGGATTATGATGAGGAAGGTCATGGCTCATTGGAATTCCCCTCTTCTTCCCATCCAAAAATCAGGATTTTGGAAAGAAGGGAAGTGAATGCCCCTTCTCAGGGAAATTTTCAAGCAGAAGAGCTTAGAGCTGCCAGAATTTAAGCTAACAAAGAAGCTGCCAGCATAGCAGAGTGCACAGACACTGCTTGCTCTGCTTTTAGATATTCAAAGTTCCCACTCTGGAAACTCCCTTCTAGTTGGACTTCATTTCACAATGTCTCTGTGGGTAGGCAACTGCAGCTGAGCTGGAAGCTGTGCTAAGCAGGCTGCAGAATTTGCCTCTCTCCAGCTGCATGGGGGGTGTTTTATTTTTGTCTAAACCTGTACTTGTGTCACATTTGGGCCACCAAACATTCTGTGGTCTGGGGGCGAGGGTTCAAAGTGGGACATGAGGGCAAGGACTGCAGTAAATGTGTTCAGCTGCTGCCCAGCCGATGGGGACTGCCCATGGGTGTGTGGCAGCACGTGGGCTGCCTCTTGACTCTTTTACAGCTTCCACTTGGGAATTGAAATGACAGGAAAAAAACAACCAACCAAACCATGTCCTGATGTAATGATTACATAAACTCCAGACACAGCCTGTCAGGAGTTGTCCACGGTCGCAAAGCCGAAGTTGCGATCCCTGTGCTCCCCAGGCTGTAGGTGACAAGGGTGCTACATCGCTCCAGCAAACCCCTTGGAGCAGGGTTTGATTTTGAAAGCAATCCTCAGATTTCAGGCAGGGAAGCCAGGAAGCCTGTGGCAGCCTTGCTTTGCAGTGCCTTGGAGGAACAGAGCTTCATAGCAGTCGTGTTTCTGAAGCCTTACTTGGGAAGGAAGCGCAAAGGCGAACTCCTGGTCGGAGGGAAGAGGGGAGGATAATTAGCTGCTGAGGTCATTGTTTGCTTGAGCTGGGTTGATAGGGACAGCCCAGCCTGGCTTCTAGTGTAAACACAGTGTGAAATGTTTATCACCAGCTCTGTCATTTGCCTTATTTGTCAGGGAATCTCAAGCAGAATGAGGAGTTTTCTGGTGCCCTGCGCCGAGTTGAGGGAGTTGCAAGATCTCCATAAAAAGGCAGAGCCCTTGCTTGGGTGAGCAGAGAGGCTCTGCCCTGGCAGCCCTCAGCCAGGCCTGACCTTTTCCAGGCAGAAAATTCTGACCCAAATCCTTCCCTGCTGGGGCTGGATGGGAGGAAGTTAACCTCTGATACTTGCATCTCTCTGATCTCAATTACGCAGAATCACAAAATGATTTAGGCTGGAAGGGAGCTCAGAGCTCAGCCAGTTCCAGCCCTCCTGTGCCATAGGCAGGGACAGCTCCCACTGGAACAGCTTGCTCAAGGACTCATCCAGCCTGGTCCAGAACACTTCCAAGGAGGTTGTGGAGCACAGAATCACTCAACATGATCTTTGATCTGTGCTCCACAACCTCCCTGGGAAACCTGTGCCAGGCTCTCACCACCTCACTTCTTCCTAACATCCACTTTGTCTCCCCTCTGCCAGTCCAAACCCATTCCTCCTCCTCCTGTCATCACCAGACCTTGTCAATAGTCCCTCCCCAGCCCTCCTGCAGCTCCCTTCAGACCCTGCAAGGCCACTCCAAGCTCTCCTGGAAGCCTTCTCCTCTGCAGGCTGCAGAGCCCCAACTCTCTCAGCCTGTCCTCACAGCAGAGCTGCTGCAGCCCTCTCAGCATCTTCCCGGGACCTGCTCCAACCCTTCCATGTCCTTCCTGTGCTGGGGGCTGCAGAGCTGCACCCAGGACTGCAGGTGTGCACAGTACATGTCTGATACTCAGTGGTTTGTGCTATGAAATGCTGGGATGCAGAGGCCAGGCACTGAGGGTGCACAGTGCAGTGGGAGCCTGTGCTGGGTGTGGGCCATGCTGTCATCATCCTCTTCCTCCCACAGCACCAGCAGGCTAACTGGGCCAGCTTAGAGCATCTCCTGTCAGAGCAGCCAGATGAATTTGAGTGCCCAGGTGGAAAAATAAACCCCACAGCTGTTACTAAGGACACCTTTTCCCTCGGGAGGAGGTGGGGAAGGGGAGCTTGTGGCTGCTCTCAGCAGGCAGAGCCTTTGGTCCATTTTTAACTGTTGGCTTCTCTCCTGCTTTCCAGGCCTGTCTGAACAGACCACACCATGCGTGAGTACAAGCTGGTGGTCCTTGGCTCAGGAGGTGTGGGGAAGTCTGCTTTGGTGAGTTTGGGGAAGCACCTCTGGAACTCTCACACACAGACCTCAAAATGGGCCTGGCTCACGGCAGATGCTGCTTGTTAAATGCTGAGGGATGTTTGGATTGCTGCTTGTGTAGTGGCTTCCACCCAGCCCCTGTCAGCCTGCTGAAATAGCTCTGAGTTTGGGTGACCTCTTTGGAGAAGCAGCTGGTGACTAATGCCTGTCACAGCAGCCAGCATTTCAGTTCTGCAGTACTGTGATGGTTGAGTGGCCTCAAGCTGCACCAGTGGCTGGGGAGTAGGAACAGTTTTGTTCCTGCAGGAGTGGTCAGGGGTTGGAGCAGGCTGCCCAGAGTCAGCCTGAGCTGGTGCAGTCACCATCCCTGCAGGTGCTCAAGAAGCACTTGGACATGGCATGTGGGGATGTGGCTCAGTGGCCATGGTGGTGTTGGCTTGGTGGTTGGACTGGATGATCTTGGAGGTCTTTTCCAGCCAAAAGACTTCTGTGATTCCATGAGTGTCTGTACCCAAGGATTAAAAGGCTGCCAGGCCCTGGAGCAGTGAGTGGCAGTGGGTTGGTGATGGCTGCAGCCTTGCCTCCCTTGCTGGCTGTGCTTCCATCCTGGACAGAGCCCACACTGGACTGGAAACTCAGGGCAGGACCAGGAGTCACTTCCAGCCTGTGCAGTGCAGAGGGACAAGCAGACTGGTGACACTTTGCCCTCCTTAAGTACTTGTGTTGATCCTAAGAAGAGGTTTACATAGCTGAGTTGATAGTGAAGCATTGTGAGAGATTTCTGTCACCTGTTTGTCACCAGTCAGTCAAGCAGCTTGCTCCAACAAGGAAGGCAAAGGACTGGTCAAGTGTGAAGTTATCTGCAGCAAGGAACTACCTTTTCACAGAAGATAAGAGCTGAGCAGGAGCTGCTCCTTGCACTGAAGTGAGCTGCTAAGAATCTTGGTGAACCACCTGCAGAATCCAGAGCAGCAGAGGAGATTGTTCAGTTGTGTATCAGATTGGATGTACTCAGAGATCCCTGGTGGAGGATCCTGCTTTTCTTAGGCCACACAGAAGGAGTCACTGAATAATCCAGGGCAGATATGAATATGCTGGGCAGAGGAGTTGTTCAGCATCTGACATGCTTGAATTTCCCTATTTGTGATGTGAAGTCTGAGTCAGCAGCCAGAGCTGAAATGTGAATGCTTGGGGTGGTAAACAAAGCAGAAGTTCTTTTTGGCAGCCTAGGTGCTGAGTAAGCATAAATTAAAATAATTCCTCTGCAGCATGGCTTGGAAGGGACCTCCAAGGCTCATCCAGTCCAACCTCCCTGCAGTCAGCAGGGACATCCTCCATCAAATCAGGTTACTCAGAGCCTTGTCCAGCCTCACCTTGAGTATCTCCAGGGGTGGGACCTCAGCTACCTCCTTGGGCAGGCTGTTGTAGTGTTCCTCATGGTGCAGAGCTTGTTCCTAACATCCACTCCAAATCTCTAATTTCAAACCATTGTCCCTCATCCTGTGCAGGCCTTTGCAGAGAGTCCTTCTGAAGCCTTTTTGTAGCCCCTTTTCAGGCACTGGCAGGCAGCTCTGAGGTCTCCTTGGAGGCTTCTCCTCTCCAGGCTGCACAGCCCCAGCTCCCTCAGCCTGTGCTCACAGCAGAGCTGCTCCAGTCCCCTTGATCATTTTTGTAGCCCTCCTCTGGCGGTGCTCCATCAGGTCAGTGTTCTTGTGTTGAGGGCTCCAGAGCTGGACAGACTGCAGGTGAAGTCCCACCAGAGCAGAATCAGCTCTCTGGATCTGCTGGGCACACTGCTTTTGATCCATCATGTTTGTAACAGGGCACAGCAAGTGCCAGTTAGCAACCAAGACAGTAACACTTTGCTTTCAAGATGACTTCTTATTGACAGCCATTGGCAAGGAGAGGTACCAGGTGGGATTTAAAAATAATATGGAGGTCACTTTAAAATTTCTCTCTCTGTTGCCTGCAAACTAAACTAACAAAGAGGCTGCTGTGTGTTTCCAGTGCTGTGTTTTCACAGCCTGAGTAGGAGATCACAATGTGGTGTTGTTCCACTGCAAATCCTGCTTGGTTTAACTCCTCTGTGCCAAGGTGGTGATGATTCAGCCACTTGCTAATGAGGGGATAGCAGAAAAACCTTCACAGCTTCTTGACAGTGAGGTTGATAAGACACTGGCACAGGTTGAGGGTGGTGAGAGCCTGGCACAGGTTGCCCAGGGAGGTTGTGGATCTTCGATCACGTTCAGTGCTTCTGTGCTCCACAGCCTCCCTGGAGGTGTTCAGCACCAGGCTGGCTGAGTCCTTGAACAACCTGGGCTAGTCCCTGCCTATGGCACAGGGGGGTTGGAACTGGATGGATCCTCAAGGTCCCTTCCAACCCAGCCCATTCTATGAATGAAGCTGTGGACTGCCAGGAGCCAAAGCAGGGCACGGGCAGAGCTCGGATGTCCAGAGAGGGACCACATCCCCATGACAGCTTGATGGGAAATGCTTAGAGTGAATTTCCTTTTAAATAATGACATAGGGGAAGAAAAGCTTCCTCTTTGACATGAGTGATGGCTCCTCCTGTAATGATTTAATACAAATGGAGTATCTGGAGCCACTCCAAGCTTCTCTTGCTGCTCTGCAATGTGCCTGCGCTCTGGGCACGGAATCCAGAGCAGCTCCACTGGAGCTCTAGTGGGGTTTGAATTGAAATGTGGATTTTCCACGAGGTATTTTTCCACAGCCTACAGATCACCTGTGCCTCTGATTGAGTTTCAGATCTTCCATATTTGGTGATATTTATATCATCTTTCTAATTCTCCTCGAGTCTCAGGCACTGAAGTAGAGGTGTGTTTGAGGCTGTCATCCTTCATGAATAAAGCAAGTGAGCAAACAGTTCACATTTCAAAAGAGCTTTGAGAACCTGCTGGAGTAAAGGGATTCTGAAACCACCAGAAAGTGCTAATTTGCTTTAGATTAAAAAAAAAAAAAAAGAGGGAGGGGAAATATTTTCTCTGCTCCTCACTACTGAATTTTAACAGCAGTGTTTGGGTGATGTTACCTCCCAGAATGATTTGGTTTGGATGGGACCTTAAAGATGATCCAGTTCCAGCCCCCCTGCCATAGGCAGGGACACCTCCCAGCAGCCCAGGTTGCTCAGGGACTCATCCAGCTTGGTGCTGAACACCTCCAGGGAGGTTGTGGAGCACAGAAGCACCAAAAGTGATCTTTGATCACATTCTGTGCTTCTGTGCTCCACAACCTCCCTGGGCAACCTGTGCCAGGCTCCTACCACCCTCACTCTAAAGTCTCCATCTCCCCTCTCCCAGCTCAAAACCATTGTCCCTCATCCTATCACTCCAAGCCCTTGCCAAAAGTCCCTCCCCAGCTCTCCTGTAGCCCCCTTCAGGCTGCTCTGAGGTGCCCCTGGAGCCTTCCCTCCCAGCCTCAACTCTCAGGCTGTTCCCAAAGGGGAGGTTTTCCAGCCCTCTGATCATCTTTGAGGCCTCCTCTGGATCCTCTCCAACAGTTCCATGTCCTTCTTGTGTCCCAGAGCTGTATTCCAGCTCAGCAGGACAGCAGAGCAGAGGGGGAGATTCACCTGGGAGGTGTAAGCAGCATAAACACAGCTGCTTGTTAATATGGCAAAAACCACAACCAAACCCAATCAAAAAAACCAAACCTCCAAACCCAACCATGCAAATATTCCTTAAATTGTAGGGAAAAAAAGGAAAAGAAAATCTTAGGTTTATACACACATTGAAACCAAAACACACCCAGAGAAGGCTTTGTAGAGCTGGGGGAGTTGATTGCTTGTCCATGTCATGATGCATGCTGTGTGTGCACCAAACTTGCATCCAGACCTTCCAGCTCTCACTGTTTCCTTGCATGCTTCTGGCTAAATGTCATTGGTTGTGCTCAACTCATTTGATCTTTTTTTTCCTTCTTTCCTTTCTCCCCAGACTGTGCAGTTTGTTCAGGGAATTTTTGTTGAAAAATATGACCCCACAATAGAAGATTCTTACAGAAAGGTAAGCTGGCAGCCTTTGTGATTGGTTTGATGGCTCACAGAGCTTGCTTCTTGCTTATCAGAGTGAGGAAAGGTCTTCCCTGAGCAAATGTTGCTGGGAGGGGTCCAGAGAAGG
>VWYK01100158.1:0-11609 GCA_013399775.1 Semnornis frantzii
ATAGAGAGATTGATACATACATAGATAGAGAGATAGATCCATAGATAGATAGAGAGATTGATACATACATACAGAGAGAGAGAGAGAGAGCGAGAGAGAGAGAGGGAGAAACATTGCTGTGAAACTGCAAAGGTGCTCAGAGAAGCCCTGATGTTTTTACCAGTATTCCCAGGTACTTTAAGGGCTAGGTGTGCTTGAAATGCAAGTCTAGGAATTTAGAGAACACAAACTTCATTTATTCAGGAGTAACTGGAAAACGTGAGCACGTTTCCATGGAGATGGGGTTATTTCCTTTCCCACCATTCAAATCTTTTCCACAGGTCTGTTGCCCCTAATGTTTTGTTGAGGGAAATTTTTTTTATTTTATTTTTTTTTTTTAATTTTAATCTCAAGAGTTGGCCAAGCTCCAGGCAGAACAATGAAAAAGCCATAAATCACTTTAATAGATATAGCAAGTAGGGAAAGGGAAAAAACAAAAAAGGCAGAGAAGTGGAAGGACTAAAATATGGCAGACCCAGCACATCCATCAAACACAGAATACTCTTCTTGAGGTACAGGAGAGCAAACCAATTTAAAGAAGTTGAGACCTGCTGTGGTATTGTTAGGGCTCTGATGCCTAAGATACTCTTCAGACTGATGCATTAGCTCCATATTTTATATTGTCTTCAAATTATGGTGCTGGGGAGTGTTCTGTGTGCCCTAACTACTATCACATAACATGAAGCTTACAAAGCTTAGAGTTACTTCATCTGAGTCAGGGCTGTGTGTGGATGTGGGATTCAGCTCAGCTACCATCAGCCATCAAAACTGTGGCACCGAGACTGTCTCAGGAGTGCCTAGAGCAGGAGGTACATCTAGGGAGTGACTCAGCCCCATCTGAGATACTATCTTCAGAAGATAGTGATAATAATCATAGGATCATAGATTATTTGGGGTCGGAAGGGATCTTTATCAACCACCTAACCTAACCATGTTCTCCAAGATGGAGAAGTCAGGTAGGTATCAAATCATAGAATGGTTTAGCTTGGAAAGGACCTCAGAAATAATTTTCATCAACCTCCCTGCCATGGACAGGGACACCTCTCAACTACACTTGGTTGCTCAAGACCTCATCCAACCTGGCCTTCAACACTCTCCGGGAGGAGGCATCCACAGCCTCCCTGAGCAGCCTATCCCAGAGTCTCACCATCCTTATATTGAAGAACCTTTTCCTAAGATCCAGTCTAAACCTCCTCTCCCTCAGCTTTGTCGTGTTGCTAGACACAGTGATGAAAAGTCCCTCTGCAGAATTCCTGTAGGATCCCTTCAAGTATTGGAAGGCAGCTCTAAGGTCCCCCTGGAGTCTTCTCTAGGCTGAACACCTCCAGGTCCCTCAGCCTATCCTCACAGGAGAGATGTTCCAGCCCTTGGATCATCTTTGTGCCCTGCTCTAGACTCTTTCCAACAGCTTTGTGTCCTTATCTGGAGGATGCCAGAACTGGATGCAGTATCAGATGGAATCTAAGGATAAAATAGCTTCCTAAACAGAGTGTGAGCAGAAAATGCAATTGCATTTGGTCATGTAGATCATAAACCAATAGTGATGGTCCTTACACAATGCTCATCACCTCACCTGAGTGAGCAGTCATGTTCTGGTGCTGCTAGGCAGTGCAGTGTGGCTTGTTCAGACCTGGCTTAGCTAGTGGTCTGCATTATTTAAGCATGGCCTACACAGCTTAGGTGTATCTGCTTGTTTGACCACTTGAGGCTCTTAATGATATCAGCAGGAGTCTGTAGCAGGTGCCTAGAAAAACAGTTTGGTGCTTTTACTACAACCATACCATGACCCTTTCAGCAAATCTAAAATGAGTTTGCAATCATTTCTAGCAGAAGGGACCAGAAATTATGGAGAATTATTTTACTGAAGACTTCTTTTATTTTCTTCACACACACCCCACCCCCACCCCCCATTCTTTTTTCATCCCTACTCTACAATTGCAGTGTACGCAACCTTTCTCCTCAAAAGCTGATAAATGGTTTAGCCATTATTTAAAGTTTGGGAAAAGGCAGCTACAGAAATAACATTTTAATGTATTCCAGATTAGGCTTCATGCTATATTTGTAATAAAGACTTGTTTCCAACGTTGGTTGGCAGATCACTCCTAGGGACAATTATCCAAATAGCTATTAGGATACGATTGCTCTCATTTCCAGGCAGCCCAGGATTGCCAGAACTCAGCTTGGCTGGCGGCTGGAGTTTGGTTTGACTTTTGGAGAAAACCACAAGAATTTGTCAGTCGTCTTGGCCGTAAGGGAGTCTTCTTGCCTCGAGGCTGTTCTTTTTCCTCCTCAAATGCAGCAGGCGAAACATGCTCTGGTTTGGTCTGGGTTCCTTTTTGTCTGTTTGGTTGTCGCTCACCTTAGCAGCGTCAGGAGGAGAGGGTTCAGGTGTGAGGAGGTTGGGAGGTGAGGGACCTATCCCCTCGTTTGTGCAAAAGAGGAGGGCAGGGCAGATGTGTTCTGGAGGGTGAGAACTGAAAAGAAAATCAAAGGTCATGGATTTCTTTTACTGGGGGAAGGGAGGGAATGCTTAATGCCAAGCTAAATCAGTGTTAGTCGGGACTGGAGACTCCCTCTCTTTATGCATTATGCTAATGTGTCGCTTGGCAGATCTGAATCATGCTGGCTACCTTAGACAAGAGCTTGTGTCGAAGAACACCAACTCCCTCAGAAGGAAAAAGATCTCTTTGTGTCAGGGAACATGTTCTGTGGTGAGGTGATGTAATTGTTTAAGTCACAGATGCAGTGGTCAGGAAGCTTTTTCACATTGGAAGATAGGTAGGTCCACAGTGGTCCATGAAGTTTTGAGTAACTCCAACCATTCCCTCTTCTAGAGCCTAGAACAGAAACAGGTTCATTGTCTATTGCCAGTCTAGCGTTGGTGCTGCTGAGATCAGCAGACAGAGGTTGGGGAGTGGTGAATCTCTGTGTCCTGAGACTGACAGTAATCCCTTTCAAAACCTTAACTAAAGTACTTCGGTGACGGTGCTCTGTGTTCTACCCTTTGTAAAAATGGAGATAGTGAGTCTGGAACCAAGTTAGAAGCTTTGCGTTGCTGAAATGAAATTTATGAAAGTGAGATGTGCTGCTTGTGACAGCGGGAGACTTGATAAGGACCCAAGGCTCTTTTACTCTTCTGTATTTCTGTAATCAGATAAAAGGCTTAGGGTAAACACATCACATTTGTTGCTGGGAGGTGCCAGCATTTCTGAAAAATATCTTTCCCAACTGTTCTTCTCAATAAGAGGAGAAGGTCCGAGACCAAAGTGTGTTTATTCTCTTTTGCTTGTCATGAGTAACAACATGCACTGTGTTGGAGCTGAACACTGAAGCTCTGCTTCAAACGCAGGAGCAGATTAACTGAGTGGTAGTAAGGCTAGTGAAAATGAAAACCTTTAGGCAACAACAGCATCACAGCCCCTTTGTTAAAAAGCAATCTCAACATCTTCTCTGAGTTGCAGTTGGGTCTCCCCATAAAGCCTTTTCCGTGGGGCGAATGCAGCAACATTTAACATACAGAAATCCTTTCTTGCTGGCGATGCTCCAAAACAATGACTGCACCAAAAGGGCTGAGGCATATCCTACCAATGGAGCAGAAAATTGCTTCAAGGTTAATAGCAGTAACACCTTAGTGAAGCAAACACTGTAATTAGCAATAAAGCAGCACCCATGCCCAATAGGTCTATTGTGTCCTGTACAGGATTTTGCTCCGTGGTGCAAAGGGGAAATGTGTGTGTGAGTGAGAATGAGTGTGCAGAGGTAATCCCCATCCCCTATGCTAATGATGAATGTGCTGCAGTTGGCATAAAGTGGAACCCATGCCAAGATGAGGCCCTCTGGTTCCTTTCAATCCCCCTACCTACATTCTCCAAAACACCACATTATATTTTTAGCATTTTTATTTTCTTGGAAAAATATATAAGCTGCAGTTAGAAAATGTGTTTAAACAAATGGAATGGAGCTAGCAGGTGTACAGAACATCCTAAAGTGCTTCCTGTGGCTGCAGTTAAAATAAATAAATAATGATAATAATAATAATTAAAAAAAAAAAAAAAAGGTAAACTTACACAGTTCCACAGTGGAAAAAGAGAACTCTCTAGGTAGAGTATATAAATGTCATTTTTTTTCCACACTGCACAGTCACTTTCAGTTTTGACTCCAAAAATCCACCTTGAATCATTCCTGGTTTGGATCTTCGTTTCTTAGAGGAAAAGGATTCATTCTGCCATTGTCATACACTGTACCAGAGGTAACCACTTGAAATTCTGAGGTCTCCTCCAGCACATCACTTGAGAAGCTGATCTGCAAACCTGTGAATATCTTCTCTTGATTTTGTCATCTCCACGTTGGATGTGGAGAAGACCTCGGTTCAGTTGGGAGCTTATTTGAAGTCAGGATTGAATATTTTAGGAGAGCAGTGGTTGCATTTAAAATCTTACCCAAAACTGAAGGACTGCTGGCAGTGCAGATGACAACAGAGAGTGTATATAGTGAGATTTGTAAAGGTGCATAGAGGAGATGTCAGTCTGAAATAGTTCTTGATCAAAATGCACCATCAGTCAGGAGACTGCTGGGCAAAAAAATAAAATAAAAGGAAAGAATTTGTTCTAAGGAGAGCTGGAAATAAGAGTGTGAGACCCCACCTGAAATACTGCATCCAGTTCTGCTGTCCCCATCACATGAAAGACACAGAACTCTTGCAAAGGGTCCAGAGGAGGGCCACAAAGATGATCCAAGGGTTGGAAGACCTCTGCTGTGAGGACCCAATTTTTTTTCTAAATGCATAAATTTAATGGAAGATGAAAATTTATTAAAACACATTTCCTCATCTCATCTTAAGCCTAAATTCTCCTGTTTAACTCTGATAGAAATGTGCCATTTATTTTTAGAGGAATAAAGTCTACATCTCATAGAATGGGTTAGGGTTGGAAGGGACCTCAAACCTCAGCCAGTTCCAACCCCCTGCCATAGGCAGGGACACCTCCCACTAGAACAGGTTGCTCAAGGTATCATCCAGGCTGGGCTTGAACACCTCCAGGGAGCTTGTGGAGCACAGAATCATAGAATGTGATCTTTGCTCTGTGATTCTGTGCTCCACAACATCCCTGGACGACCTGTGCCAGTGTCTCACCNGAGCTGCTGCAGCCCTCCCAGCATCTTCATGGCCTCCTCTGGACCCACTCCAACAGTTCCATATCCTTCCTGTGCTGGGGGCTCCAGAACTGCACGCAGGACTGCAGCTGGGCTCTGAGGAGAGCAGAGCCAAGGGGCACAATCCCCTCCCTTGCCCTGCTGCCCACACTGCTCTTGCTGCAGCCCAGCACACAGTTGCTGTCTGGGCTGCACTCACACTGCAGACTCATCTTGAGCTTTTCATCACCCCAGACCCCCAGGGCCTGTTCCTCAGGGTTGCTCTCAGCCATTCCCCACCCAGCCTGCAGTTGTGCTTGGGATTGTGCCCTCCCAGGTGCAGGACCTTACGCTTGGTCCTGTTGAATGTCATGAGGTTGGCCTGGGCACAGCTCTGGAGCCTCTCCAGGTCCCTCTGGATGGATCCCTGCCCTGTATGAATTTGACTGTGCCACACAGCTTGGTACCATCTGCAGACTTACTGATGCTGCACTGATTCCTCTGCCCATATTGCTGACAAAGATGTCAAACAGCACTGGTGCCAGCACTGACCCCTGAGGGTCACCTACTAGATGGCTGCAAGTGTGATGTTAGTTCTGCAATTTGGTGGGAATTCACTGAGGGAGAATCTGAAGAGGCAGAGAAATGGAAAACAGGAGCTGGCTCCCATGTTTGAGGGACAAGGTTTCTGGCTGCCTAAGAGGAACTGATGAACTAAGCAAAGACAAATGACAGCAAATTAAAACATTTTTGAAGGCAGAGGACTGTTGAAAAGGTTTGGAGATGTCTTCCCATCTCAGTATAACATAATCATTGTTCCAGCTTCTCCGAGTTTTTTTGGTATCCCCACCTCAGAACAGAATTGCAAACCTAATTACCAGAAATGATTTCTTAAGGCCTGAAAAACAATCCAGCTCCCTGTACTACCAGCGATGGACTCGGAGAAGAACTATTTTAAACTCATGATCCATAGGCAGTATGAAGTTTAAGATGATTTGCAGCGAGGCTCTTAGGAGGACTGGAGCTCTCTCTCTCTATTCAAGCCCTTCCATAGGCACAGACAAGTGAAATCTTTTCAAACAAACAGGGTGGAAATTCTTGGCTTCTCCAGGAACCAGCCTTATTTCCAGCGGATCGTGGTTTGGATTCCCAGCCTGCCCTTGGCATTCCAGTTTTCCCCCTGCTTGCCACAGCTAGATTGTGTTTGCTGTTTCTGGACCGAAATGCTGAACAGGATCCTGGTGCCTCAGGTAGGAGATGTTTTACCCACGGAGGAAGAAATCCCTGTCTGAAGTCAGGGAATGGAACCTCCTAGCTAACAACTGGCAAGCCTACAGGAAAGGAATTGAGCTGCCGTCAGTAGGTAGCATATTAATGGCTGGTGTTTAATTTCTCATAGGTAAAACCTAAGAATATGGTGGTCCTCACATTAGTGGTCTAACTACAGAAAAGCCTGTGTAAAAAGGTAGCACCGTTTCCTTCCATCTGCCATTAAGAGCCTCACAGATCTGCCAGAAAAGTGAAAATCAACCTTCTGTGGAAATCCAGCAAAAAGACCTTTTCCCCCTTAAGCACTAATGGAGAATTTAATGATGCATCAGTCTGCAGACTGCCTTCCAGCCAGATGCACAGAGGCCTTTGGGGTCTTTGACTGCCTGCTCTGAAGACACTGAAGCTCCACATTTCCTCCTTAGACTTAGGGTAGATAGTGCTAACTGCATTTCCCTCCACCATTTCTGAGCTGGCAAAGGTTAGAGGCTGTTGTGATTTCTAATGATTTCTGTGGCTGACCTTAGCTCTGCTGTGCCCAACCTGCTAGTTCCTCTGTGCACGACAGCAGCATCGAGGAGAGGAAGAAGACTCAGTCCTGCATAGGAACAGCTGAAAGGCAACTGGAGTTTGGCTGACAAAAAGCTCAGTGAAGCATAAATGAATGGGTTATGGTTATGGTCAAAATGATAGTGACAGGGAAAAAAAGAAGAAAAGAGAAGTTCTGTGTTTTCTAAGCCCCTTTTAAATGCAAAGACTCATCTCTGGCCAACAGATGCATGGCACAGAATTTTCATTGGCTGGACACCAAATTAGGGACAATGCTATATATGAAACTTGCTCATTTGACCAACTTTATGCTTCATTTTCATCAGTGCTGTCCACGGAATATTAGATATTCTGGCAGTTATTTAATAAGGCAAATGCACACAAGGAGCCCTTTAAGGTAAAAAGTAAAATAATCTCTATTTTCTCTTCAGGAGGTTTTTGGCAAATGGGAAAAGATGGAGGAGAGGGAATAAAAAGTGTATGTGAAACAAAAGTTTTAACAGTCTGTCTAACCAATTGGTATAATTAAGTTTTACTTCAGCCCTCAGGAAACCCCAGGGAAGTTTGTGGCATCCCAGTTCATGTGCATATTAAGTAGGGGATCGTGTAACCTCCATGCAGTGTTGGAAAGGGTCATTTTTTAAAGACTTAGAGCACTCATTTATAGCAGAGTGGGTCTGAGGTAGCTCTGGACTGCAGCCATCTTCATCCAGAACTGTGCCTGGTTGCACAAAGTTAGGTTTGGATTCACCCAAACTCTCCAAATTAGAAGTGAAAGCAATGGAAATGAAGGGAGGAGCATGAGCCAAACCAAACTGTTAAAGAGTCCTGACCAGACACTCCTCAGTCAGGTGTATTGTGTCCCATGAGAAGAAAGCAGTGTTCTCCTACTGCCCCCCACAAAAGCAGTTTTCATCCTCTTCTGTAGCACTGCTGCAAGTAATCAATACAATAAAGAACACTTCCTTAAGACTGTCATTAATGGTTTCTCAGTGAAAAAGTAGTAGTGGGAGTAACCTCTTCAAGAAGCACAACACTGCCTAGTAAACAGAGTGGTTGGCAAAGCAGGAGTCTTAGTTTCTTCCAAACATGTATCTACCCAATTCTGCTCACCCTCAATAGGCTCAATTGCATAAGTTTCTTACAACACAGGACCAAGCCTCATATCTTCACCACCTCCTCCTTTAATGCTTAGAACTCTCACTTTACACTGACATTATTTCTTCCATTCAATGCTAAGGTAAATCCTTCAGCTGCTGAAGTCACTCCTGTTGCATGGCAGTGAAACTGGATAAAGTCTGTGTTGAGTTTTCTTTCCACATAAAGAAATTGCTTTTCTCATTGTAAATGGAGAGGAAAACCTGGGGTTTAGTTTCCAAACTGCTTGCTTACAATTTGGGTAGGTTTCCTAAGAAGATCTCAAGCATATTATCTCATTGTGTTGGTAGGGAAATAAGGGGTGAAGAGAAATCACAGAATCACAGAATGGCAGGGGCTGGAAGGGAACTCAAAAGCTCATCCAGTGCAACACCCTGCCAGCAGGATCACCTAGACCAGATCACACAGGAATACATCCAGGTGGGTTTTGAATATCTCCAGAGAGGGAGACTCCACAACTCCCCTGGGCAACCTGTTCCAGGGTTCTGTCACCCTCACAGGGCAAAAATTCCTCCTTATTTATAAATGAATTTTCCTATGCTTCAGCTTCCACCCATTGCCCCTCTGTCCCTTTGCACCACTTGTTCTGTCATTGAGCATCACCCAGCAGAGCCTGGCTCCAGCCTCCTGGCACTCACCCTGCACATCTTTATAAATATTGATGAGGGCACCTCTCAGGCTCCTCTTCTCCAAGCAGCACAGCCCCAGTTCCACCAGTCTATCATAAGAGAGTTGTTCCATTCCCTTCATCATCTTTGTGGCTCTGCACTGGACTGTCTCAAGCAGTTCTATGTCCTCTTGAACTGGAGGGGCCCAGAAGGAGATTGCAGCTCACTTTAACACATAACTCCCTAATGAGATTCAAAGTTAGTAACCCTCACCTCTTTTTCTCTAGCCCCCAGACCTCTAAGCAGCCCCAAATATGATACAGCACTTTAGGAGACAAACATTGCTGTGGTATTTCAGGAGTGCTGAAATGGGAGATATAGATTTACCAAGGCATTACAGCAAGGATTTTTTTTTTTCTTTCCAGCTGCCCCAAACAATGCTGTTATAGAACATGTCCTCCCAAAATATTCAACCCTTGCACATTTCCATTTTGGGCTTGCACCCAGGTGTGCCTGAACTCTCTGCAGCAGGGTTTTTACCCAGCGTGATTCCTGGAACATAAATGCAGCTTGTCCCTGTGTGTTTTCTCCAGCAGCTTCAGTTCCTGAACAAGCAGTTCTTTCCTTGCACGTAAGTCACCTACATGCTGGAAAAAAAACAGAAGGAACCTGCAAATAGCTGCCTCACATCATGTCCTCCAACATACACAGGCATCTGCTCTTCCATGGTCCTCCTGGATTTCATGCCTTAGCTGTTTGAAAGGCTGGGATTGTGCCTGCTGCTTACCTGGGACTCTGGTTGCTTTAGGGATGGAAGGTGTAAAGGCTGTGATGCCCTCTAAGCTCACTGTTATGTGTTCTAGGTGAACAAATATACAGTGGGAGCAAACAGGACACTTGCTTCAAACCCCCATACATTGATTCTGCCCCTTTGCTCTCCTCAGACCCCATCTGGAGTCCTGTGTGCAGTTCTGGAGCCCCCAGCACAGGAAGGACATGGAAGTGCTGGAGCGGGTCCAGAGGAGGCCATGAAGATGCTGGGAGGGCTGCAGCAGCTCTGCTGTGAGGAGTGGCTGAGAGAGTTGGAGCACTGCAGCCTGGAGAAGGCTTCCAGGAGACCTCAGAGTGGCCTTCCAGTATCTGAAGGGGACTACAGGAGGGCTGGGGAGGGACTATTGACAAGGTCTTGCAATGCCAGGACAAGGGGCAATGGGTTTGAAGTGGCAGAGGGGAGATTGAAAGTGGATGTTAGGAGGAAGTTGTTTGGAGTGAGGGTGGTGAGACACTGGCACAGGTTGCCCAGGGAGGTTGTGGCTGCTCCCTCCCTGGGGGGGTTGAAGGCCAGGGTGGAGGAGGCCTTGAGTGACCTGTGCTAGTGGGAGGTGTTCCTTCCTTTGGCAGGGGGTTGGAACTGGATGATCCTTGAGGTCCCTTCCAACCTTACCATTCTATGATTCTATGATCATTTTCTGTTAAAAATTAAGATTTTTTTCAGGGCTTTATTCATTTTCAAGGAAACTTCTAAACCAGTTTTACCAGTTTTCTAAGATTCTATGATCCAGAGCAGTGAGCATAACCCCAACCCACGGTGGTTATTTCTTTCCCTCAGGTGGTAGCAGCACAGTCCTTTGATGCAGAATGTCCTGGGCTTGCTCTCACAGGTGACTTTCTGCTACAACAGCATTTTCACAGCTGCTTTCTGAGAATGGCAAAAATTTGAGCATTTTGGAAATCAGCTTCTCTGCAAAAGTGCTGTTCAAAGCTGCTCTGCAAGGGCTCCCGCAGAATGAGTTAGACACCTGCCAGGGCTGGCTCAGTTCTGCATGATCTTACTTCTTGGAAAGTTGCTAGACTGAATGATTTCTTGAGATTCCTTCGAGCCCTACCTTGTAGAATTCTAAACATCTTTATTTCCATCCCCACTGCACCCCGTGTTTGCCTTTCTTTCTTTCCCAGGCCATCAGTCTAGTAACTTTCCCTTCTGAGAAGCAGCATGCCTCGCTAATGCAGAGCATTAAAGCCACCCCACTAATCACATAAGGGTTAAAAACACGATTGGTGGGTAGAGACCCCCCTTTTTCCCTGCAAAGTTGGTTGAAATTGTGAATAGAGACTGACAGCTTGCCTGAGTGTTTGTGGTTCAATTTGAAACCACAAGACCCAGAAGCACATGGTTTAGATTCAGTGTCTTTCTCTAGCTAACACAAACCATTTGTCCAAGCAGCTTTGGCTATCTCTTGGAGAATGCTTTTGCACCAGGCTCAGCCTCGATTCACCCCAGACAGCAGAATACATTCAAATGGAAAGCCAAAGAAAAAGGGAAAAAAAATCCCAAACACAGGCTTGCATTTAATTTTTTTTTTGCTTGTTTATTTTTGCAGCTTCTAAAGGAGCTACTAATATCCTAGTGAAAAAAAAAAAAAAAGAAAAAAAAATCTGAAATGCCAATCAAAAGCAGAACCAAATTAGGTGGTATTTACTTCAAAAATACATTTTGCATTGCTTTTATTGTGATTTTTTTTTTTTTTGAGGCAACTTCCTGTGAAATGGTCATGTCAGGGAGGTCATGGAAAGAAGAGACTTAAGTGAGTAGAAAATATATTTAGACCAATCTTTTCTTACTTGGCTGTGTGAAGTGAGGCAAGTTGTAAGGCGAAAGTTCAGTCAATGAGCTTTCACTCATCGAGCACTTCAATATGCACCCAACGAGTCAGAGGATGTCAGGGGTTGGAAGGGACCCAAAGAGATCATCCATTTCAACCCCCCTGCAGAGCAGGACCAGACAATCCAGCTCAGGGCACACAGGAACACATCCAGACAGGCCTGGAAAGGCTCCAGAGAAGGAGACTCCACAAC
>VWYK01100159.1:10113-22746 GCA_013399775.1 Semnornis frantzii
ATCATCCAGTTCCAACCCTCTGCCATAGGCAGGGACACCTCCCACTAGTACAGGTCACTCAAGACCTCATCCAACCTGGCCTGGAACACCTCCAGGGAGGGTGCAGCCACAACCTCCCTGGGCAACCTGTGCCACTGTCTCACCACCCTCACTGCAGACAACTTCCTCCTAACATCCAGTTTCAATCTTCCCTCTGCCAGTTTAAACCCATTGCTCCTTGTCCTGTCATTACAAGACCTTGTCAATAGTCCCTCCTCAGCCTTCCTGTAGGCCCCCTTCAGATATTGGAAGGCTCCTGGAAGCCTTCTCTTCTGCAGGCTGCAGAGCCCCAACTCTCTCAGCCTGTCCTCATAGCAGAGCTGCTGCAGCCCTCTGATCTTCGTGGCCTCCTCTGGACCCACTCCAACAGTTCCATGTCCTTCTTCTTGACAGTTTCATAGCCTGTACTTCATATATCAGTTTGACTTTACCTAGTAGCCAAAATAGGTTCACAGATGATCTAGAGGCTATACTGACACTTCCTTGACCAACATACTCATGGACTGAAATCCAGCTCAGGAGGCAGGCTGCAAAGCAATTAAGTTTCATCCTAGAGTGTCAGCATCCAGGCTGGAACATCACAACTTTAATTATTCTGTTCATGACTGAGATGGCAGAGCATGGTCATGTAGCAAAAGGTAGCATACCACAGCATATATTTTCAAAGCAGTAGTCCTCATAATTGCAGACCCATCTGTCTAAACTCTGCCAACACCTGCAATTAATTTCTGCAATGCTGTTTTTTTAGTGCAGAAAGCTTCTGAATCGCTTTGCTGCAGCTGAGTCACACAAAAGTAATACATTTCTCTTTCAAAGCTGGGTGAGAAATGTTGCTTCTGTGGCTTCAGTTTGGAAAGATACATATTGGACAGGAACTTCTTTCTGTAATGCTGAGATAAAAACAGAGCAGAGAAGTTTTTTTTCTCCTCTGTAATGTTACTGCATGCTTCTGCTTTGGTTTTCTGTCATTTTCAGTTTCTGCTGCAGCAGTGCATTGTAGCCATGTGTCTGAAAATGTAGACTCATAGAATGGTCTGGGTTGGAAGGCACTTCCAATGGTCATCCAGTCCAACCCCCTCTGCAGTCAGCAAGGGCATCCTCAACTAGGTCAGGTTGCCCAGAGCCCTATTGAGCCTCACCTTGAATATCTGCAGGGATAGGGCCTCAAACCCCTCCCTGGGCAACCTGTTGCGGTGTTCCAAAACCCTCATGGTGCAGAACTTATTCCTGACATCCAGTCTAAATCTGCTTTTCTCCAGTTTGAAGCCATTGCCCTCATCCTGTCACCATAGACCTTTGTAAACAATCTCCTTCCATCCTTCTTGTAACCCCCTTCAGGTACTGAAAGGTCACTATTAGGTCTCCCTGGAGCCTCCCCTTTTTCAGGCCGAACATCCCCAGCTCCCTCAGCCTGTCTTCATAGCAGAGATGCTCCAACCCCCTAATCATTTTCATGACCCTCCCCTGGACATGCTCCATCAGGTCCATGTCCTTCCTATATTGAGGGCTCCAGAGCTGGACACATTACTCCAGGTGAGGTCTCACCAGAGCAGAGCACGTCTCCACTTTCTATGCCTCAGCTTTTCTTTGCTGTATGAACTACGAAGAATTTTGTTCAACTCCTCACCACTTCTTAACTTGGTAAACTTCTCCTCTCTGCCTTTAGTGCTGTTCACCTTGTTCCCTCAGTCCTATTACCGAAAAAAAAAAAACAAAAAAAAACCTGTACAGGTCAAATTTAGAATAAAATCATATAATCACAGAATCAGTCAGGGGTGGAAAGGACCACAAGGATCAGCCAGTTCCAACCCCCCTGCCATGAGCAGGGACACCTCACACTAGATCAGGCTGGCCAGAGCCTCGTCCAGCCTGGCCTTAAACACCTCCAGGGATGGAGCTTCCTCCAGCTCTGTGGGCAGCCCATTCCAGGCTCTCACCACTCTTATGCTGAAGAACTTCTTCCTAACATCCAGTGTGAATCTCCCCATTTCTAGCTTTGTTCCATCCCCCCCACCCCAGTCTTATCACTACCTGACAGCCTAAAAAGTGCCTCCACAGCTTTCTTATAGCCCCCTTAAGATACTGAAAGACCACAATAAGGTCACCTCAGAGCCTTCTCCTCTCCAGACTGAACAGCTACAACTCCCTCAGTCTCTCCTCACAGCAGAGCAGTTCCAGCCCTCTGAGCATCCTTGTGGCCCTTCTCTGAACACCTTCCAGCACATCCGTAGCCCTCTTATACCAGGGGCTCCAGAACTGGACGCAGTACTCCAGGTGGGGTCTCAGCAGTGCAAAGTAGAGGGGCAGGATCACTTCCCTCACCCTGCTGCCCACATTTACTATTCATGTGGTCTGTCAGATTGCTACCCTCCTGTACCAAATGCAAGTTCTTGTTTTATTAAGGTTTATTGAAACTCCATTCTTGATGATGATGAGTGCCCCTGACATGAAATTTTGTAGTTTTCATTATTCAGTGGACAAACTATAGGTAAATCAATAATTCTTGTCCAAGAACTTCAGAGTGAATCCCAGAATGGTAGGGGTTGGATCTTGAAGATCATCAAGTCCAACTCACCTGTCAGAGTGAGATCACAGGGAGCAGGTCACACAGGAACGTGCCCAGATGGGCATTGAAAGTCTCCACAGATGGAGATGGGCAGCCTGCTCCAGTGCTCTTCCACCCTCAAAGCAAAGAAGCTCCTGCTCATGTTTAGATGGAGCTTCCTATGTTCAAATTGATGCCCGTTACCTCTTGTCCTGTCACTGAGAAGAGTCTGGCCTCATCTTCCTGACACCCACCCTTTAGATACATTGGTCAGCATTAATAAGATCCCCTCTCAGCCTCCTCTTCTGCAGGCTAAACAGGCCCAGCTCTCTCAGCCTTTCCTCATAGAAGAGATGTTCCAGTCCTCTATCCATCATCCAGTGGAATGTCTCTGTCAAATAACTGCAAAGATTAGTTGCTAATAATTCTTCATGACCTAAGCTGGGAGAAATATTAGATTGGTCGTATCTTGACATCTCTTCTCAAATATATTTCACCTAGATAAAAATCTAACCTTGGAGTGAACATGCAAGCAAATTGTCCTGGAGTGGTACCAAGGAGAATTGTATTAAACCTTTGTGTGAGCTGCAGCCCAACTGGGTAGGTTGGGATGTTACTGATTGCAAATAGTCAAGGTTGCTGCTTTTTATGTGCCTGTGGTAAATGGGATCAAAAATAATTTCTTTCTGAGTTCTCAGTGAGGGTTTTAGAAAGAAAATTTTGATCTCATCTCTTGAACTGGGATTCATTCCCCCTAACTTCAGATTTCTCACAGTTCACAGAATTGTCAGGGTTGGAAGGGACCTCAAGGATCATCTAATTCCAACCTCTCTGCCATGGGCAGGGACACTGCACCAGACCAGGTTGCTCAGAGCCACATCCAGCCTGGCCTTAAAGACCTCCAGACATGAGGCTTCCACCACCTCCCTGGGCAACCTGTGCCAGTGTCTCACCACCCTCATGGTGAAGAGCTTTTTCCTAACATCTAATCTAAATCTCCCCTCCTCTAACTTGGACTAAAAAGTCTCTTAGCAGCATTCTTGTAGATGCCTGCTTTAAGTTACTTGCTGTAGATTTCCTGTATGGTGAAACAGATGATTTATGTGATCTGTCTTGTTTTCTCCACTGATTACAGAGCCCAGGATGCATAGCTATAGGTGTTTCAACTTTCAGATACTCAGGAGTCCTGTCTTTAATGAAGACATTTCAAGCTCATGGGTCACCTCGTGAGAACAGAGACAGCATAGATGACATGTAGTTAACAACAGTGTTAATGACAGTCTTAAGCCAAAACCATAACAAAAACAAAACAGTGAGGCCAAAGTAAATGTGGGGACTGAACTTTGCTCTGCTCTAGTGGACATGTTGCACTAAACCTGTTCCAGAAGTTGTGCTTGACTCTTGCTTTTTAAACTCTGTTTCATTTAGTGGTTAAGGAAGGATAAGGGAAGCTTTAGAGATGTTCTCTATTGAAGGGCTTGAGTTTCCAAGGGACAACTGAAAGTGATGGTCTGTCACTTCTTTTTGTTGATTCTTCCCCTCTACTCTGCTCTGCTGAGACCCCCACCTGGAGCACAGAGTCCAGTTCCGGGGCTCCCAACACAAGGAGGACATTGAGATGCTGGAACAGGTCCAGAGAAGGGCACAAGAGGACCAGAGGGCTGCAGGACCTCTTGTACAATGACAAGCTGAGAGTTGGGTCTGTTTAGCTTGGAGGAGAGAATTCTCTGGGGATACCTTTATAGCAGCCTTCCAGTATCTGAAGGGGGCCCACAAGAAAGCTGGGGAAGGACTTTTTACAAGGTCTTGGAGCGATAGGATGAAGGGAAATGGATGGAGGCTGGAGGAGCACAGATTTTGACTAGAGATTAGGAAGAAATTCTTTACAGTGAGGGTGGTGAAACACTGGAACAGGTTGCCCAGGGAGATTGTGGATCCTTCCCTCCTTGGAGGTGTTCAGGGACAGGTGGGATGAAACCTTGAGCAACTTGGTCTAGTGGAAGCTGTCCCTGCCTATGGTGGGGGGGGGAATTGGTTGATCTTTAAAATCCTGTGATGGTTTGGGAGTTACCCACCCCCCCACACTATGAAAATCCCCCAGACTAGACTCAGCCAGCTGGAAGTTAGGGACTGAAGCTCTATTTACAGCTTAGCACAATGTACGAGCAGAGATATACACAATAGACAGGAATAGACATATACAGAATAGACATAGACAGTTACAGACATATACAGAAATATCCAAGTTAAAGATAAGACAGAAACACAATCCCCCTCCCAGAAATCAGAGTCCCCAGGAGGGGCTCCCAACCACCCTTCCACCTTCTTTCCATCCCTGTACCTTACCCCAGGATCTGCCTTGTGTGCAAGGTGAGTTTGGAGGATGGGCAAGGGGGGTTAGAAGCAGAGTGGTTAGTTGGGTTACATGGCAGAAAAGCCAGAAGACACAGTAGCTCCAAGAGAGAGTCTCTACCTTATCTATATTTGTGCTCTTGTTCTTCTACATCTCAGCAAGCCTATGAGTGAAGCAGACATCACTGTTTGCTTTTCACAGCCTATAATACATTTTTTTTCATTAAAATATCCCAATTAGCCTCAAACCAGCACAATCCAATCCAGTTCAATTCCAATTCAAACCATTCTATGAAAACATTCCTAGAAAACCCAGTTGTGGGAAATGGGATTGTGGTGCAAAGTGAGTGAAGCTGCCCTCATGGCAGTCCTTAGGTTGGTAGAATTGTTGTGTCACCCAGGTGGCAGAGCAGGCCTGATAGTCACATCCTGCTTTGTTAAGAGTTTTCCCACTGAATTTTGAGTGAAAAAAGCAGTCAGATGTGTTTGGGGAAGAAATTCCATATGAACTCTGCAGACTATAGAAACTAACTGTGTGATAATGACCTAGTGTCCACAGTTCATAATATAGTTCTGCATTTTAACTGTTATGGTAGAGCTACTTTTTTTTTTTTTTTTTCCCCCCCATGATTAAAGAATCTTTGTTTCACAGAGGCCAGTAATAATGCACTCCAGATTCAGTTTCTTTACAAGAGTAACAGATGTTCACAGTTTGGTGCAATTTTCAGATGAGCAATGCTGTTTATAATAAATTTCCCTGAGACCACCCAACTCATTGCAGTTGTAACTTGAACTGCGTCCAAGTGTTGATCCCAGGAGATGGAAAAGAGATGTAATAGTTCTATGCCCCACCTAGTTCAAAAGACATGACTTAGTATAGATGGAATTTAAATATCTATATTTCCAATCAACCCAAAAAGTCCAAATTTTATCTTGCAGGCTGTGAAAAATGGGAGTGGAAACAGCAAGATTCTTAATTTCGTTCATGAAATATTCCTAGGATCTGAAGGTGTCTATTGGCAAGGTCTGAATGGAAAAAATAAATTATAAAGCAAAGGTGAACAGGTCAAAAGGCACAACACAGTAAATATAAGCAAAGAAATGGAGACTTATCCTGGAAAATGGAGATTTATTAAGTATGGAGAAAAAATGAAGTATGAAAGATAGCAGAGAATGAGGTGTAGGGATGCAACATGATGCATCATGTCACAGAATCACAGAATGTCAAGGGCTGGAAGGGACCTCCAAAGCTCAGCCGGTCCAACCCCCCTGCAGAGCAGGATCACCTAGAGCAGATCACACAGGAACACATCCAGGCAGGTCTTGAATATCTCCACAGAGGGAGACTCCACAACCCCCCTGGGCAGCCTGTGCCAGTGCTCTGTCACCCTCACAGGGAAAAAATTCCTCCTCATGTTTCCATGGAACTTCCTATGCCTCAACTTCCACCCATTGCCCCTTGTGCTGTTGCTGAACATCACCCAGCAGAGCCTGGCTCCAGCCTCCTGGCACTCAACCTTTGTTTATTTATAAGCACCAATGAAGTCCTCCTCTCTAAGCAGCACAGCCCCAGCTCCCTCAGGCTCTCCTTTTAGGGAAGATGATCCATTCCCTTAATAATTTCTGTGGCTCTGTGCTGGACTCTTCAAGCAGTTTCCTCAGGTCCTTCTTGAACTGAGTGGCCCAGAACTAGACACAGTATTCCAGGTGCAGCCTCACCAGGGCAGAGTGGAGGGGGAGGAGAACATCTCTGGACCTACTAACCAGGGCCCTTCTAATACAGCCCAGACTGGCACTGGCATTCTTGGCCACAGGAGCACACTGCTGTCTTCTAGAAACATCCTGTGCTGCATTAGCCAAAACTGTGTGCTTTGGATATGTCTCTGCCTGGGACATGATATGTAATATCAGGTACTGAACACCAAAATTGTATTGACAGGGTTGAGGGATGTTAGAAAGGAAGTAGTGAGGAATTTTGGGTGATGGGAAGCAAACCTTTTATTCATGTCTCTACATTTATAATAAGTCATCTGGACTTATAGATTCATAGAATGTTTTGGGTTGGAAGGTCATCTATATCCAACCTCTTGCCAGGGGCAGGGACACCTTGCACTAGCCCAGGTTACTCAGGGCTTCATCCAGACTGGCCTTGAGCACCTCCAGGGAGGGAGCAGCCACAACCTCCTTGGGCAACCTGTGCCAGTGTCTCTCCACCCACACTGGAAAGAATTTCTTCCTAATACCAAGTCTAAATCACACTTAGAGTCAGTCATATCAGTTTTATCAAGGTATGGAAGAACTCCCAAAGGAACAAAAAGGCAGCTCTGAATGACTTGAGACCATGTTAATTAAAGACATAGTTCTGAATTGACAGGAATTTGTACTGAATGAAACATTTTTTTTCCTCTTTCCTGACATTTATTGTACTTTATACTTATTTAGTGCAGCCTTATTTTGAGGTAGTAAAGTGGGAACTCAGGAAAAAAAGTCCTGGAGAGGTTTCCATGGTAACCACAGCATGCACATTATCTCTGAACATTGTGGTATTGAGTCTTGCTCCTTGGCAGGTCTGTGTTTTACAGCATGAGTTAATTAATGACTGTAGAGATAATTATAAATGCCATTAACATCAATGATCAGACTTTTTTTTTCTTGGCAAGAGCACTGCTGTACTTGATGATGCAAGGAATTTCTTGAGAGCGCTTTGGAGGACTCAGGGCTGCATTTTTCCATGCATCTTTTAGGCGTGGTGAATCCTCAGCCCTGTGCTCTGGCACCAATTGTTCTCTGGGCAGAAGAGGAGGATTTTCGTAATTGTCTTACAACAGCCCATGTGTGACCAGGCAGATTGACAGGATGCTGAGATCCCCCCAGCTCTCCATGGCTTTTGTGTTTGCTTAACTGCTTGCCAGCAATGAAGATGCTATTTCAGCATCTTCCTTTCAGCTGGAGCCAGAAATACCAAGTGCAAAAGGAACAGTGCTGCTGTGAAGGCTGCTGAAAGAGATTTATTTTCCTTTTAGTTGAAAAAGAAATAAATTCATTAATCATTGCACCTCACTATTATCTTTTTAGCTCTTCTGCTTTTCAGCTAAGGGCAAACTGCCCCTTCAGTAATTGTGCTGTGTGGATTGTTAATGAAATCCCAGACTTTCTCGTTTGGAAATGAAAAAATATTTAGTCACTGCCTTGGTTACACAGGGCCACTGCAGACATTATAAACTGTTTTTTCTATGCTTTTCATAGTCTTGATCTGACTACGTTCCTGACTCTTGAAGTGACCTGTCTTGCTCTACAACAAAAAGCTTATCCTTTTGAGCCTGAGCTTAAAAATCTCCTTCATCTCCACTTTTTATGTAGTTTTAAAATCATCTGAGGAAATCAGCTTCTTGCTTTGCTGGTTGTGGGTTTGATTTTTTTTTTTTATTATTTGGTTTGGTTGGGTTGGTTTTTTTTTAAAAAAGTCTTTCTGGTTTTCTTTACACATATGAAAAAGCATATGGGATGTAACCTTCATTCCTGCTGGAGCTCTGTTTCCCAGGAAACGAATCAGAGCAGAATGCAAAGGATCTAAAGTTCCTAGATCCAGTGCAGAAAAAGCCAAGGCAGGTCTGACAATGGTCCTGTAAGGCAGTGAAAGCTAAGGACCTCTTACAAAGCTGTGGTGTGAGAGATTTTTAGGGAGTCAAGTCCAACTAAAAGGAGAGCCATTTAGTGGGCCTACAGTGTCCTCTGGGCATTCTGCAACCCTTCCATGCAGCTTATTAATTATTTATTAATTTAGACAGCCCATTCCCATGGGACCAGGGTGACCCATGTGGCCTGCTCTACGTGATCCTGCTTTGCCACAGGGGTTGGACTCAATGATCTTCAGAGATCACTTCCAATTCCTAACTTGAGTGACTAAAGGAGCTGAGGATGGTTAGTTTGAAGAAGAGGAGGCTGGGAGGAGACCTCATGGCTGTCTACTGCAACTGAAAGGAGGTTGTGGAGAGGCTGCTGCTGGTCTCTTCTCACAGGTAAATAGTGACAGAACAAGAGGGAATGGCCTCAAGCTGTGCCTGGGTATGTTTAGACTGGATATTAGGAAACACTTTTTCCCAGCAAGAGTGGTCAGGCATTGGAATGTGCTGCCCAGGGAGGTGGTGGAGTCACCAACCCTGGGTGTGTTTCAAAGTCGTTTGGATTTGGTGCTTAGGATTACGGGTATAAACTTTGTAGAGTAGGGATAATGGTTGGAATTGAAGATCCTGCAGGTCTTTTCCAACTGGAATGTTTCTCTCTGTTATTCTGTCATTCTCTCTGATCCTGTAGGAGTTGCTGGGGTTGTCACATTGCTTGTGGTCAGGTGGCTGCAGAGGTTCTGTGGAAGTCTCTGGACTTGTGGCACCTGGGCTGTGAGCCTGGGCAGATGCAGAGTCCACCTGCAGAGGTGAGCAGCTGTAAGTCAGCCCTGTGGCAGGTCCCTGGGTGCTACTGGTGTTGCCTTCTAGGGAGAAGAGGAAAAGCTATGAAGTCTCCCTGGAGCCTTCTCTTCTGTAAAACAAATTTATCAATAAAAGCTTTATTGTTTTGGGTTTTTTTAAACTTTTTTCAGATAGGAAAATGGAAGCATCCTGTCCTGTCTGCATTTAGCTAGACCTGACAGGCAGCATTTTATTTTATGAAATTCACCTGAGTAGTTCTATCTTTGAATTAGTTGAAAATGCAAAAAATAAAGCTGTTGAAACCATATGGCACACTGAAAGTGGTCTTGATACAGGTGATAGTTTTTGCAAAATTTTTTTGCCCCCCCCCAAAAAATACTGGCTGAATTTCTTCATACCCAGCTGAACTCTCTGTGTGAGGGAACAGATAGAAGCACATTTTGTCTGTGTTTGTAAAGATTGTTCAAAACCAGTAATAAGCTTACAGGTCTCTGGTCAAGTGTTGAGATGCTCCCATCCTCCTGTTGTGAAAGGGACAAATACTGGAAATACTGCAGAAGGGAGCTGGTTGAATTCTCATCCCTGGAGCTGTTGAAAAGAGGCAGAGTCGTGGTGCTGGACAACTTCTATTGGACTTTTCTCAGAGCTTTTGTGCAGAGGAAAAAAAAAATCAAACCAACCATAAATTCCCCAAATAAACCACCCAACTTCAACCTTCTTGTGATCATCCCACAGACCAAGATTCTGCAAAGGTTCCCACACGGGGTAGGTTACATTGGAGATTAGAAGAAACATCTTCCCTGAAAGAGTTCTCAACAAGTGGAACAGCCTGCACAGGGAGGTGGCTGAATCCCCATCCCTGGAGGTGTTTCAAAGAGGCAGAGATGTGGTGCTGAGGGACATGGCTTAGCACCAGACTTGGCAGAGTTAGAGAATGGTCGCAGTGGGTGATCTTAAAGGGCTTTTCCAACCAAAACAATTCTGTCTCTATGTTACTCAACGCTTGTCACATTAAGAAGTAACAAGCAAATGAACATTATTTATTTTAAAAGGAAAGATGCAACTTTTTCTAGTTCAGTAAAACCTGGGGCTTAATGTTGGCTTAAGTACAAGCAGGAGATGATAGAAACTGCTGGAACAAGTGAGTGTGGTTTTGTCATACACCAATACTAATGAGCATTGGAAAATATTGGTTACAAAGACTGGGAAAGGTCCAGAAAAAGTTAACCTGTTTATTACTTTTTTTACTTGAGTGACCTGTACTAGTGGGAGGCATCCCTGCCTATGGCAGGGGATTGGAATTAGATGATCTTTGAGGTCCCTTCCAACCTTACCATTCTATGATTCTATTATTTACTTTATTACTTTTATTTTTTACAGTTCTCTCTGTCTGTCTATCTATCTATCTATATCTCCAATTTCAAAGTTTGCTCTTTCTTCTTTCAGAATGATCAGTCCATGCAAGATATGCAGATAATGGGAGGAGATGACCTTTCAAAGCTGACTGGGAAGGTTTGTTCACTTTAAATTTAAGAAAGAATCTACTAAAACCACTTGAGAAATGCTGTGTAATTTTGTACTTAGATGGTCAGAAACTAATACTGGAATCTAAGAAATCTGTTCATCTCTACTGAATTGCTGTAATGCCACTGCTTTCAGATTGCAGGTGCCCTAACATTTCTGAGGGTAGCCCCTCCACCCTAGTGCGGGGGTTTCCCACTTGTTATTATGTGGCATCAGTGGGCAGAAGTTTTGCAGGGATGCTTCCCCTGAGCTTGTTTAATGTCTTGGAGCCTTGCTTCCAATGCCTTCAGATAAGCAGACTACACACTGAGTATCCCTGTTGGATTCAGCATATGAGGAGTTCTTTGCCCACTGAAAAACATTCACTTGTGGAACCTTTCACACCGATAATCAAATCGGGATTTTTTAAATTTCAATTTCAGGCTGGCCCTGTGACTGAGTTTGCTTTGCACTGTGCTTGAGCATCATGGTAATGAAAGAGAGTGGTTGAAGGCAGTGAAAAAGCTGCCTTCTTCCTGCTGTGGTAATACAAAGCAGCACTTTGCAGAGGAAGGAAGGTTGATTTCATTAGGCAAATGGTGTGTGTGGAAAATGGTCAGAAATGGATTCTTTACTGATGCATTAAGGTAACAGAACACTCACCTTGCTGTCTGTACTGTACATGCAGTGGCTTTTTATTAGCTGGCATTAAATAATGCTGCATTCTTCAAAGCACTCAAAGGTCGCAGAAGCAAACTCCTCTGTTGCACACAAGAGAAAAAAAAGAGGAGAAAAACTTTAAATATTTCATTCATATTAAATGGGTTCTGATGCAACCAGAACTCAAATGAAAACAATGCTGTCACACTCAGGGTATTGTAGTGATACAGATGTCCTTGGTTTGCATTTCTAAAGACTCCTGCTGGGTGTTTGTTTCCAAATTATCACCAAAGCATTTATCATGTTCTTGGGAAATATTAATTCATTTGCTCCTTTCTAATATTCAGATGCTGGAGCTACCTGTTTTTCTCTGATGATTTTGTGTATGCCTCTCTACCTCACAGGCAGAGCTGGCAGTGCACATATTCATCTTACCTAACATTTCTATTCCCCTAGTCCACACATTTTCTAAGCTTCTAGGCCCAGCTCTTTTTCCCCAGCTTCCAATCCCAGATTTTCTTGATGAAGAGTTTCCATTATTATTTTATTTCCAGGCATAACCTTTCTAGTATAATTTAAATTGATTGAGGTAAAAAATTATTTTCTTTCCCAGGACATTTGTGTATTTGCATGTCTCCATGTGTCTATGAGAGGGAAGGAAAATTTCACCCTAAATAGTTTTGCTCTTTCCAAAAAATGAAGTAAATTGTTTTCTCACACTGAAAATCCCAGTGACTTGTTTCTCATTGGCACTTCTGCTCCCAGATGTGGAATAGGACATAAAAATTGGCCAGGAAATATTTGGGAGAAGATTAAAGAGTTAGGTTGGGGTTGCTGGGTAAGGAGGCTGGGACCTTGGGTAGGCGTGAAGGGGCTGGTTTGGGAAGGAAGCAGCTGCTGGTCAGGAAGGGAGCCCAGCGCAGGAAGCTGAGTGTAGAGAGGCTGAAGCAGAGCAAGGGAGGGAGGGTTGGGACTGCCAGGGGAGCAGACTTGCTGAAAGGGCATGTCCAGCACTTCTATGTGTGTGTGTCTGTCTCTGCCCCGGCTCATCTTTGTGGCCTCCTCTGGACCCGCTCCAACACTTCCATGTCCTTCCTTTGCTGGGGG
>VWYK01100159.1:22997-77558 GCA_013399775.1 Semnornis frantzii
TCTGAAGGGGGCCTACTGGAAGGCTGGGGAGGGACTATTGACAAGGTCTTGTAATGACAGGACAAGGGGCAATGGGTTTAAACTGGCAGAGGGGAGATTTAGACTGGATGTCAGGAGGAAGTTGTTTGCAGTGAGGGTGGTGAGACACTGGCACAGGTTGCCCAGGGAGATTGTGGCTGCTCCCTCCCTGGAGGTGTTCAAGGCCAGGTTGGATGAGGCCTTGAGTGACCTGTTCTAGAGGGAGGGGGTTGGAACTGGATGATCCTTGAGGTCCCTTCCAACCTTACCATTCTATGACATGAGAAGGGGGTTTCCTTGAGACTCAGCTGACAGGGAAGCTGGGAGGCAGAGCTCCAGCTCAAACGCTCACCCTTACGTGTCTAAAGTTGGATATATGAAGGAGTGTCCTTATGTCCACGGATGCCAACTCCTCCATCTGTTGTTGACTTAAGCAATTAGTGCAAGTATTTAGCACGTTTTACTAATCAGCCATTCACAGACTGATTCAGAGCCTCCTACAGTCAATGTAAATCTTTCCTTGAAGTGTTTCTTTGTACCTGAGTTTAGCTGCTGGCTTTTAAAACTGCTGGCCTTAGTAACCAAGTCACAGAGTGAATTAGTGTAAGACTTCTAGAATTCAATTTCCCTGCTTTTAAGGGAGCAGAGTGCTTCTTCTGCCTACTTGGAGCAGTTATTAAGAAAAGATTTGTCATTATATTGAAAAATTAATATGCCAGGTTAAGTCCTCCTAACTTAATAATCATGGAAGGTGTTTTCAGAAGTGCCAGCATGGCTTCTGTATAAAAGTTCCATTAAGTTTCTGTACAGTTCAAAAAGCAGCAATAAGATAAACCCTTCTGAAACCTGCAGACAAAAGGTTCAGAGATTTTCATCTTAAAGTGCTCTTCATTAATACCTGGAACCTCAACTAACCTATAATTTCAGTGAACAACTAAATAGCTTCCATGCTTCACTTATAATTGGAGGATTAAAAAAAAAAAAGATTCCTGAGTATATTCATGTACAACTTATTCACTAACAATGGTTTTGGTCTTTGTTTTTTTCTGAGAAAGCTTAAAAGAAAGCAGAAAATTTGAAAAGCTAATTAAAAAGAGGATGTTCAGGATAATAGCACTTCAGAAGGAAGAATATCTCCTCTATACTTCTCTACAATATGCTTTTGTTTATAAGAATATTCTAAGCCTTGAGAAAAGTGTACAATGGCCCAAAGAATGGAAAATATGCTGAAAGAGGAGAGTTAGCATACAGACCCAACTTGTTACCTGAGAGAAGTCATCCACAGTTTGAAATTCTTCTTCAGTGAAGGTCACAGAGCAAGAATGAAGAGTTCCATGGCATGAATCATTAATAAAGGTACTTAAAGGGTGAATCCTGATATAGCTGAAGACTCTAACACTTTGTAACTGTTCATTGCTCTGCAGAAAAAAAAAAATCCATTTCAAAATCTCTCCTTTAATGATGTGTGGTGAACATAACATTTCTCAGTAGCTGATTTCATAGTTAAATAATGGCATTCTCTTTAGACCTTTATGTACATGAGAGACTATATGACAGTAAAGGTCTATGATATTCACTGTACACCTCTGCAGTGGTTAGCTACCCACTCATCTCTGCATCTTACTGATGCAGCCCTGCCTTGTGCACCTTTGTGCATTCCACATCTTCAGTACCTCAGCTTAACTCCCATCTTGAGTCACTTTTGTTGTTCTGCATTTTTTCCTTAGGTTTTATACTGTCTGCCCTTTTTGGCAGTTGCCACCCTTACTTCCAATGAGCTCTGCAAGACTTATGTTCTCCTGCTCCTTCCCACTTTTCCCTTAAAACTTCTGCAAATCTTGTTACAGTAAAGTTTGAGGGATTTTGGTTGTGCTTTTGTCCTTTTTTTTTTAATCCGTAGAAACAAAATTTTATTTAGAGATTCCAATAGCTGAAGGTCCAAAGGCCTAAATATTTTCTTGTTTCAACTTCTGGGTTATTAGACTGAAGAGACCCAAAGGATAACTTCTTCATTGTGCCTACAATTTTCTTTTCAGTTACCAACTATCTTGATTTAAAGCCTTGATGAAGAGGCCTTCATGTTTCAGGCACGTTTTACCAAAAAGTCGTCACTGCTAAAATGTGGAACCTACTTCTCTCTTCTGAATTTTAATAGCTTTTTGCCTTTTGGAGTTGCCTTTTTTACTGCCTTCACTACTAGATTGAACAGCTTGCCATTATCAAATTTCTGTTGCCATATGATTTCATATTTGCCTGTCATAAAGTCAGTACTTAAGCTTATAGATTCATAGAATGGGTTGGGTTGGGAGAGATCTTTTTAGTTCAAACCCCCCTGACATGGGTTTGGGACACCTTCCACTAGAACTGGTTGCTCAACACTTCATCCAACCTGGCCTTGAACACCTTCAGGGAGGGGACATCCACAGCTTCCCTGGGCAACCTGTTCCAGTGTCTCCTCACTCTCACTGTTAAGAATTTCTTCCTAATCTTCAGTCTAAATCTGCCCTCTTCCAGCTTCAAACCATTGTTCCTCATTCTATCACTCCAAACCCTTGTAAAAAGTCCCTCCACAGCTTTCTTGTTGGAGAGGGACTTCTTAGGATGTCAGGTTCTGATAGGAATAGGGGGAATGGAACAAAGCTACTAATTGAATTGGTAGATTCAGACTGGATTCAGGAAGAAGTTCTTGAGCATGAGGTTGATGAGACCCTGGAATGGGTTGCCCAGGGAGGTGGTGGAAGCTCCATCCCTGGAGGTGTTTAAGGCCAGGCTGAATGAGGCTCTGGCCAGCCTGATCTAGTGTGAGGTGTCCCTGCCCATGGCAGAGGGGTTGGAACTTGATGATCCTTGTGGTCCCTTCCAACCCTGAGTGATCCTATGATTCCTTCAGGTGCTGGAAGGCCTCTATAAGGTCTCCGTGGAGCCTTCTTTTCTCCAGGCTGAACAACTTCTTATAGATAAACACTAATACACTGAGAACCTGCCATAAAGTACTGTCACACTGTAGGGTGTAAACGAGGCAAGGTTTGAAGGTAGAATTATCACCAGGAAATTAATACCAGGCAATGAGGTAAATGGAGGAAACAACATTTCAAGCATGCAGATCCTCCTGTCGGTCTGAGCAGAATCAGCAGCCTTGCTGGGAATAAATTTTAACCTGATGTGGTAATCAGACAATTTGGGAGGGAAAAAAAAAAAATAAAGTGAATGCCCTACATGATCACCTGCCCTGTGACCAAAGAGGCTGATAAAAATGTGAAGAATTCCTCTGAGCTAAAATAAGAGAGCAGAGCAAATTATCAGCTGTGGAACACTGATAAATGAGGTGGAGGTCAGCTGCAGTGGAAGATTATAATGTGCCATAAAGGCAGGATTTTATCAAGCCCCTGATTTCTGCTGCACGCAGCAGCTCTGAATTTTTCCTCTCAGACTCAGCTGTTGAAGGTATTTTGTGGTCTCTTTGAGGCTGTGGGCTGCAAGGTCAGAGTTCTTTTGTGAAAAATGTTCTCCCACTGGGAACTGGGCTGTTAAATCAAAGCTATTACTTCCTGCTGCAAACCTTGCTTCACTGTAAGGTGTTTTGTCCAGGTCTCAAATTATTCTTTTCGGTCTCAAGTTCTTTCTGCTTGGCTGGGGTTTGATGTATTTAATTTTGTTTTTTTTTTCTCTCCAAACAGCCTTTGTTTTAAACTGTGGATCTATGTCATTCCACTGATTTTACGCTGAAACATTTAAGGAGGAAATAATCTCTTTTTGTGCTTAGCTTATTTTCTTGCTATACATGCAAGGACTGTGTTTGTCCTCTTAGCTGTAGTATTGCATTAAGTATGATTGTTTACTTGATTACTTAAGTGGAGTTTCTGCTTTCCAGGAACAACTCTCCCATTCTAAACTTTCACCTTAGCATTTTACCTTGTTTAAACTGTACATTTTCCTGCGAATTCAAAGCCAGCCTTTTCCCCAGACTGTTATTTAAAAGCACCGTTGTTTCCTAGCAGTTTTCCCTTTGAAATCATTCCTTTAAGTAGAGCATAAAATCAAAATCTGGAGAAAAATTTTTGCTCTTCTCCAGGATGATGAAAACTACTTTCCATAGCACTTGGTGCTGTCAGGCAGGAGGTACACATGATCTCATTGCTCCGCTTGATCTTGTTAGCTGACATTGTTCCATGTCTCATGAACCTGTGGGAAGGTAAACAACAGAAATGTATTGACTCAAAGCTGGATTATTTTTCAGTTTATTACAAGTCAGGGTTTTTCTTACATGCACTAATAGCTCATGTGACTTTGAAAAACAGTGAACCACAGCTTGTCAGGTTTTTTTTTTCAGGTTTTCAGTCCATTATTAGAAAATTCAAAATTCACAGGTACACTAAAATCTATTATAAGAGTGGAAATGTGGGAGGCAAATTCACAGATTGCATAGATTGGAAGGGACTCTCTCAAAGGGCATAGAATCATAGAATGGTAAGGTTGGAAGGGACCTCAAGGATCATCCAGTTCCAACCCCCTGCCATAGGCAGGGACACCTCCCACTAGCATAGGTCACTCAAGGCCTCCTCCAACCTGGCCTTCAACACCTCCAGGAAGGGAGCAGCCACAACCTCCCTGGGCAACCTGTGCCAGTGNTCTGATCATCTTTGTGGCCCTCCTCTGGACCTGCTCCAACAGTTCCATGTCCTTCCTGTGCTGGGGGCTCAAGAACTGTACACAGGACTTCAGGTGGGGTCTGAGGAGAGCAGAGTAAAGGGGCAGAATCCCCTCCCTTGCCCTGCTGCCCACACTGCTCTTGCTGCATCTTGTCCAACCCCCCTGAAGGCAGCAGGCACACCTCCAACTAGGTCAGGCTGCCCAGGACCACAGTAAGTCTCATCTTGAATGTCTCCAGGGATGGGACCTCAACCACATTCCTGGGCAACCTGTTCCAGTATTTTACCACTCTCACTGTGCAGAACCTCCTCCTGATGTCCAACCCAAATCCCCCCTACTCCAGTTTGAAACCGTTGCCTCTCTTCCTATCGCCACAAGCCCTTCCTAACAGTCCCTCCCCAGCCTTTCTGTAGATCCTCTTCAGATACTGAAATGAAGCTCCATGTTCTCTCTAGAGCCTTCTCTTTTCCAGGCTGAACAGCTCTGATTCACATGGAATGCAGAGATTAGAAAGTATTTCTTCTTCATTTTACATAGTACTAATATTGTCAACCCCCTGCTTTTCTAGATGTCCCAAGTCATGCTGCTACAAACCGTTCCTGCTACTGTCAAAAGGAGGATACGAGAGCAGAATTTTTATTTTCCTGTGGATGCAATTCACACCACAAATATTATTTCTGCTCAGCGCAAATGTCCATGTGCAGAGTCACAGGCTATGTGCACCCTGATGCCTTAAAAATGGAGAATTTTAAACTTCACAGCACCTCTTTGTGTTTTAAAATATAGTCAGTACAGTATAGTACAGTTTCAGGGTCACAACTGAATGCACACAAAGGAAGTCTGCTAATGACACCAAACCAGGAGGAGCTGGTTGTCCAGGTCTCAGGGGTAAGAGGCCTTACAGAGAATTCTCCACCTGAGATAGGGTGCTCCTGGTTGTAGGTACAAAGTAGTGGATGAGAGGCTGGAGAGCAGCCCTGTGGAAAGAGATCTGTGGGTCTGGGTTGAGGGCAAATTGAATATGAGCCAATAGTGTGCCCCAGGGTGCACCAAGTCCTGGTCAAGGGAGGTGTTTGTCCAGCTATGCACTATACTGATTCATACTGCAACTTTGGGCATGTCAGGGTAAGGACAACAAACTATTAGAGTGTGTCCAGACCAAGACGGTGAAAGATGTCCAGGACAGAATCTAGGAGGAGCAGCTGAGGTCACTTGGTTTGTTCAGCTTGGAGAATGCTGAGCTATGACTTCACCACAGTCTGTGCCTTCCTCAAGGAGGGTGGTGGAGTGAGAGGTTTTCTGGTGAGCAGTGATAGGACATGAGGAAATGCAATGAAGCCACATCAGGGGAAGTTCAAATTGGACATTAGGAAAAGATTCTGCACTGAGAGGGTAGCCAGACACTGAAACAGGCTCCTCAGTGAAGTGTCACAGCACCAAGCCTGACAGAGTTCAAAGAGCGCCTAAAAGATGCTGTTAGTCATATGATTTAGGTAGTCCTGCAAGGAGTTGGACTCTGATCCTTATGGGTCCCTTCCAACTTGAGATATTCTGTGGTTCTGTATTGCCTGCCAGTGACCTGGCAGAAACAGCTGTAAGTATGGGGTGAACCACAGACATCCATACCTGTAAGCTCCCAACCTTGCCTCTGATCCACCAGCAATGGCAGCTGCTGATTTTCTGGCAAGGACTCTATGGAAAGGTGTTTCAGCCTCTGAGAGTTGAGCCTCCACCCCTTCTTTATTTGCAGTCTGTAAAATGTCTTTCCGGGACATTATTTAACCAACTGACTGCTCTCTGTGGCTTACTGTAAGGCACATTAGGACTTTCATTAGATTTCTGGATGCACTTTCACAGTCTGCATTGGTGAAGATGTCTCCACTGAGAGATTTCTACTTCAGTCTAGTCAACAGGTACCTAAATATTCTGATTTTCCTTTCCTCCAAGCTCCAGAAACAGACAGAAAATACCCAAAGCATGCCAGAGGGCCACATTACTTTCCTTTTCGTGTGGTTTCCTCCTCTGCCATTGCCTCAGATATATTTGAGAGGACAAAACAGTCTTGATCCATGTGGGACAGGTGCTTCAAACACATGTTTGAAAAAAAAAGACCACTTCTTTGGCATCCTTTAGCTTCCTATTGTTTGTCCACCCATCTGTTACTGCTGTAGCACCACAAGCTGGGGAGTTCCACCAGCTCCTGCTCATCAGCTTACAGGTGGAGTTCATGGTGAAGCTAATAAGGTCTGTCAGATAACTGTGACCTTTCACAAGATATGCTGGATGCTGCCAGCTGTGCACTTAGGCTGATGGTCACATTACTCATGATGTATTGCATGTGTTGCAGCCTTCTTGTATCTTCTTCTATCCATCTGCTCAAAGATAAGCTAATCTATTTCAACCAGTCATAGTTACACATCACCACTATCTAGTCTTAGTGTATCACAGCTTTTCTTGGTGGTTTATTCCTCTGCTATGCCACCATTTTTCTGGAACCCTTCTGGCAGTAACCTGCTTCAAGAGAAGAAAGGCAGGGGACGGGCAGCAGTACAGGCAGTTTCCCAGCACCTCGTGTCCTTTGGCAGGTGATGCTTTCTGGTACCAGAGGATGGCAAACCATTTTGAATGCCCTCAGTCATAAGCAAACATTAAGTATGATGTCTTGCGCATCATAGAAGTGTTTGGGTTGGAAAATACCCAACCATTAGCCCAGCTCTTTCAAGTTCACCACTAACCCGTATCGCTAAGCACCCCATCTAAACAACCTTTAAACACATCCAGGGGTGCTGACTCAACCACCTGCCCGGGCAGCCTGTTCCAAGGCTTTGCCACTCTCTTGGTGAAAGTTTTCTCTAATGTCTGTCCTAAACCTCACCTGGTGCACCTTGAGGCCATTCCCTCTTCTATCACCTGTGAGAAGAGACCAGCACCTACCTCTCTGTATTGTCCTTCCAGGTAGTTGCAAAGGATGATAAAGTCTCCCCTCAGCCTCCTCTTCCTCAAACTAACAGCCCCAGTTCCCTCAGCTGCTCTTTGTAAGACTCATTCTCTAGGCCCTTGATGTGGTAGGCCTAAGCAGGCCAAAATAGGCTTATCCATGTCCTGGCTTGCCCAGACATGTTCTTCTGCTCTCCCCTCTTCTGCTGTGGGGAGAAGCAACTGCAGGAAAGAGGACAAAGAACCTGGAGCCACTGAGTCTAAGGACTCTGGCTTGCCCAGATGTAATCCCCTGCTCCCCCTCCTTCTGTACTGGGGGAAGCAACCACAGGAAAGGAAAACCAAAGCCCTGGTTTCAACTAATATGGTGAATCTTGGCAAACTGCCATCCTGATTGGCTAATCTATGTCCAAAGGCCCATTAGTCTCGGGCTGCATTGATAAAAGGGATGAGCAGGTAACACAACCTGCTCTCTGCTGTTGTATTCATGCCTCTTGCTGCTGCTGCCTCGCTGCATCCTGAGCTGCCTGGAAACTCCACTGCCTCAAGTTTACCAGGAACAAGCTCTAACTGCCTGCATGCGATCGGCCTGTATATCCAGCGTGACATTGTGCCAAGCCTGCGCATGGCATTGCTTCCTGCCTGCCCCTATGCAAGGCTGCTGCTGAACTGGGAATCAGGAGGAACCAGGTCAGAGACTGTGCCAGACTCCAGCTGCCTGAGAACAGAGCCTGGGAAAACTGCAAAGCCTCTAATGGCTTTGAGACCACTGATAGCAACCCCTCCACGTGCTTTGGGTACCGTCTGATACTATTTTGTGAGCCTCTTGTAATCACTAATTGCCTTCTGCCATAAGCAGAAAGGAGCTTCCTGTGTCCCATCTAGTGGCTAAGCAGGATAATGAACCGCAAGCGGTGTTAATGACCACAAGAACCTTCTCTTCCAGTATGATGCTTGCATTTGCTGGGTACCTCTTAAAGTGTTCCAGTTTTGCCTGTTCCCTGCATGTATGAGTATCCAAACTGCATTTCAAACCTTGTAAACAATTTTTCTGGACAGATTTAATGTTAATAAACAGTTTTCGTAGTTATTAACAATCTTCCCCTGAGTATCAAAGTGAATATCGATTCTTAATCTTGCATCATTCATAACAGCCCTTCACCAGCTTGGTCACAGTGCCCCTGTGACTAAGGGGACTTGGTCATACCAGGAACTGATGTTTCCTCTCAAGGGTCAGGGTGCCTGTTTATGTACAAAATATTTTCAAATCTCAGTATTTATAGTGGCTTTTCTACTCCAAAGTCCTTACAGACAGCATTTCTCCTTAGGACATAAAATCCTCAGCAATGTTTTGGAAATATAATACAAACCAGAATTTGTGTTTCCTGCCTTAGACAACTGCCTGATTAAAGGGGACTTTAAATGTCCAAATGCATCGTGCTTGCAACTGTATTGGACCCCCTGGCTCTGAGGAGAAGAGGCAAGAGCACCAGAATGCTACTCAGACAGTTTCAGGGTCCTTCCTTCTCAAGTCAGTAAAAAAACATCAGGTCTAATGCTTCAGCTGAAGTCATGTGTAGGTGACTACCAGTCTTGTGGCCAGACAAACCCTTCAGGCATGTCTGGATCCATGTTAATCTTCTCTCCTTCATATGAGTCATTTGTGATAAGGAAATGTAGACAAGATTAAATTTCTATTAGGAGAAGGTATAACTGCTTGGAAAGCTGTTCTCCAGAAACAGTTAATTACGCTTCACTGCCAGGCTGGGTGCATTAGAGCATGTTCTCTAGGGTCTGTACAATATTTAATTCATGATTTAAAGGTGGAATTAGCATTTAATGGTACCTGAAAAAATACTACAAGAGAGTATTATGATCTCAATAGATTGTTTTAAGAATTTGTTTGAAAGAATGCCAAGTAACGACAATAAAGATGAATATTTAGGGCAATGGCTTCGAACTACAGAAGAGCAGATTTAGATTGGATATTAGGAAAAAGTTCTTTACTATGAGGGTGGTGGAACACTGGAACAGGTTGCCCAGGGAGGTGGTTGAGGCTCCATCCCTGGAGATATTCAAGGTGAGGCTCAACAGGGCTCTGGGCAACCTGATCTACTTGAGGATGTCCCTGCTGACTGCAGAGGGGGTTGGACCATATGACTTTTGGATGTCCCTCCCAGCCCAGACAATTCTATGATTCTATGACTCACTTCAGTATTTATATAGAAGGAATCTTTTGCATAAATGCAAGTGAGCAAGGAATGACCAAGCCACAGTTCTGAACTGGGGCTGATAGGTGGATCACAGCTTGCACAAGACACTGACAAGAGATGCTGTGCTGGAATACCTAGAAAGGCTTATGCCTCAGACCCAGGTGCCGTTGGCAAGTCTTTGGAAGTGCTTTTCCTAGTTATGACTTCATCCAGGAAGCCAGAAGAGAGTCAAACCATCTTTGGATCCAAATGGCTTCCTTCAAGAAAAAGTGTCCCTACACACCTGTCATTAGCTTCTCCTGAACATGGTTTAGTCGTCTCAGCTTATCTAGAGGACCAAGATACTTCCATTCTTTCTCGAAGGAAGACATCAAGACAGGCATCAGTGGACTTTTGTTAAGAGGCCTTTGACTTTTTACCTCCACAGGACTAGGTCTTTCAGATCCAGAGCTGTTTGTGTCAGCAGCTGAGAGGTTGAAAGTCAGAAGTGCCAAGCAGGCTAACCACCAGTGAAACCTGTTATGAAAACACCAGAAAGGAGCCACCCTCCAAGATTAATACACTGGAGCTCAGTCTAAATTAGTAGCCTTCCTGAGTGATGTCTCCATTGCTGACATCTGCTACCAGCAGTTCCCTCCACATCTTTAGCAAGTGTTTTGCCATTTCAAAAGCAGGAGGGGCTGCAGTACAAGTATAAATATGGAGAATCTCTATTCATCATTTCTGGCTTGAAGATTCAAAAGAGATCCACCTAGCAGTTAAGGAAACTGTCAGAGGTGTGCTGTTTATGAGCACACTCCCTTCACACACTTCCCCATGGTGTTTGGATCCTTCTTGGAATTCCCTACCTTGTGATTCTGTGGTGGAAAAGGAAGTTAGGAAAGTCTCCATGTTATGTATGTAGCAGAGCCAAGAAGCCTCAGAGAAAGGAAGCAGAATGTAAACTAGCCTGGTGAACACTGCATGGATATGAAACCATCTGTCTTGAAGTTGTGTGGGACATGCACTGTGCACATGCATGTGAGATGTATGCATAGATAGAATCATTGGATGGTTTGGGTTGGAAGGAACATCCAAAGGTCATCTAGCACAAGCCCCCTGCAGTGAGCAGGGACACCTTCACTAAATCAGATTGCTCAGAATCTTGTGAGCCTAACCTTGAATACTGCCAAGGGTGGGGGGCCTCGGCTACCTCCCTGGGCAACCTCTTGCAGTGTTCCACCACCCTCATGGTGGTGGAAGTGTTCATAGAGGTATCCATCAAATAACTTTGCTAGTGCAGGTTTCTGCACCTCAGAAAGTGCAGCTTAATGCAAGACTGTAAGAGCCCATCCTTTTGATCATATGATAATAAAACAGGATTTCGTTTCTTCTGATAAGGACATTACTTCTTGTTATTGCTTTTAGTAGAAGATCAGAAGTCATCTTAGATGTTGTGATTCCTGTGATGAACCTTTTCAACAAAAAGTTTAGCTCCCAGGTCTTGACATCACTGGTTCTCTTCACCACCACTGGTTTCAGCAGAAGTATCTGAAGAGGAAGGCAGTGCTTCACAGTGTGAGAATGGGTGGTAGAATCTGGCCTGTAATCCTCCACTGCGAGGTTTCTGGGGAGTGGGAGGAAGAGCATTTACTTCAGAGTGACAGTATTACTGCTGTAGTCTCACATTAACAGCAGCAGCAGCATGTGAGTAAACTACAGGGTACACTGCAGTGCATGGCTAGACACAGTGGAAAGAAGCAAAGCTCAGCCCATTTGGATTTCTTCCATCTGCTTTCATTGTCTGTTCTTGCACAAATCTAGACAGAGCTGAATCAAGCTGCGGTGCTGACTGCAGGGCACGAAAATGAGACAGGGAACCTAGCGTGTTGCACATGCACCTAGCCATCTTCATCTCACTTCTGCAATCATCTAGTCCTTTTAGTTGGTGACTGCTGTGTAACCATATTCCTTTCTCTTTGTGTCTTTCAGAATGTTCTCATCGTGGAGGTAAGTTGGGTGCTTATGTCATCTTGTACTTAGATAAAGTCACATGGCCGAGCCATGACCACCTGCTCTGTTTCTAAAGCCTGCCCATGTTTACACTTCTCTAGCTGGGAGGGGGTGAGGAGAGAGAGGGCTTGGTTTGCTTAATGACTTCTCAGTCTTTTTTGCAGTTGCATGATGCAACACACTCAATTGCTGTTGCTCTAATTGACACTCTGCCCTGTGATACCCAGAACTCTTTGTTTCTGCCTCATTTGATTTGTTCCTTCTATGGTTTCATCAGCTCCTGTTCTGCAAGTTGTTCTGTTCCTTGGAGGGCAATGAATAGCAATGGTGCCCTGCACTTCTCAGTTGCATGGCTTTGAAATGGTAGCATAGCCCTGCAGATGCTTTAGAGCTTCAGGGCTCTTCACACACTGCTCGAGAACCTCAGTCATTGCCTCAAGTCCCTGTGCCTCCTGCTCATTAACATTGCATCCTGCAGCCTCCCCTGGGGAGGGCCCAGCACAGATATGTCACTGATGGAAACCAACAGGGTGCCATTGTAGCAGAGGAGAATGTGTCACCTCGCTGGTTCTGCAGACTCTCTCCTAATTAATGTAGCTGATGCTCCTTTACAGTGTTGGGAAAGTGACTGGGATGGTTAGAGGGCACGACAGGTTCTGAGTGGCACTTCAGGCACAGCCTGCCTCTGTGGAAAGCAAGCTGGGCAGCGTAGTGAAGAAAATGTGTCAGTGGTGGAATGCCTTCTCTTGGCAAAGATGGAAAAGAAGCTCAGCAGCCACAGAGGCAGCTGGGCACCAAAGAGCTACCAGGAGCTCACTGCGGCAGCAGAACGCAACAGGTCCACAGCAAATGTCGTTAGTGCTTTTGGACAGCTGGGGAGCAGAGACAAGGTGTTGCTAATGAGAAACCCACATCCACAGAGTCCAGAATCAGCAGCTGGTCTCCATGGCTTGGTTGGTTTTGTAGTCAGGTGTCTGCTGATCTGATTCTGATGAGGTTGGGTGCAGCAGCTCTGGAGAGCACTCATTTGAGCTGGGCTTAATTAAATGACGGACAGGGCAGATTTAGTCCTGGCACAGGGAGATGCTGGCATACTGTAGATTTGAGCATGATCTGCTAAGTGTGATCCCTACAGCCTTGTAGAGCCCAGGAAAGTCATCTCCAGCCCTGTGCTACATCCCAGGTACTAGAAACACAGCTGTTTTCAAGAGGGAGTGGACAGTCCTCTTGCCTGATTATTTCATGAGTAGAAAGTGCTCATCTCAGAGAGTGGGAGCTCAGCTATAACCTGGCTTTCGATGTGGCTCACAATACACTGGGAAAAATGACACAATTTGCACAAAGTGAGAAGGTAGAACTGCTCAGCCACTGTCCAGATTTCCTCTTTCCAACTTTTCTTTGTTCTTTACTTCTTCTCTTTGTCATTTTTTATAAGGATATTGTTGGAACTGGAAGGACCATGAAGGTTCTGCTTAATAATATAGAAAAATACAAACCAAAAATGATTAAAGTGGCAAGGTGAGTAAAACAATCACAAACTTAGTAATTAATTAGTCTGACCCAACACATTTTTCAGTGGAGGGTCCCATTCCAAGATTTAGCTTTAATTCAGTGCTGCAGTGTTGTATGGGGAGCACTGCAGTCACTGCCTGAGTCACTAAGAAGAGGCTGGAGGAGAGGACAGGAAATTTTTTTGTATTCTCAGTGGCAGTGACCCTTCAGCCCTTTCAAGGCTGGCACTGATGGGCTCTGAAGGGAAGCACCTCCATCTCTTCCTTGCCATCAGGAGGAGGAGCTGAAGCAGCAGAGTGATTCCCATGGCTCAGATGTTTCTGATGAAGGGAATAGTTTTTGTGCATGTTATTCAGGTAAATATCTTGATCTGCATGGGGGTTTCTTTTGTTTTTAATTACAGTTTGTTGGTGAAAAGAACATCTCGGCCTGATGGCTACAGACCAGATTGTAAGTGTTGTTGTGAAAAGTTGCATGTGGCAGTGTGAGAAGTCACCACTGTTCTACCACTTGCCTTTCATATCACTCTCTGGACTGCCCTGTAAAATAGCAGTTTACAGTGGGGTTGTGGGAGGATTGGTGCACCTGTGGTTTGGGAAGCCTAGGCTGATGCTTTCTGCAGAGTACCGACTTTATAGGCAAGATGTGAAAGAGTTTGATTTTATCCATGAAAGGTGAGTGGTTTGTCTTTTGTCTTTTGACAAAAGATATAGAAGAGAAAATCCATTCCTTCCTTTTCCTTCCTCACTGCATCTCTTTGGAGGAGGTGCAGGATTCCATCTGGACATGAAAGGTGTGTTACTGTGACCCAGATATTCACAAACTTTACATATTTATAGCAGAATAACTATTTTGATTATTTTTTAAAATAATTATTGTTTAAGGGATAAACAGCTATCATTCAATCCCATTCCCCAAAAGGCAAAAGATAAGCTGGCCTTTTTCAGCTTCTTCCTCCTGCTCTGCTTCTCTCTGAATGATTGGTGCTGGTACTGTGCTATGATGAAGCCAGAAATGGAGCTATCCCAGCTCTTGTCATTTTAGACTTGTTAGAATAGGTGATGTAGTAAGAGGCCTGTGGCTAAATACAGCAAAGAGTAGATCCATGTAGAAGACATGGACCAGTATTTCCTGCTGAGAAATGCTCAGCTGAGCTGGGGAGGAGGGTAGGAAGAGTAGGGAGGTGAGTAGCAGGAGACAGCATGAAGGGTCTTGGTTTGGGATGTGGGAGAGGGGAAAATTTCCTGAAGCAGAATTGACTCACTGTTGAGTCACTGTGGCTTTAGCCCAACAATCTCAACTGTGACCCAAACATTTTGTGGCACAACTTTTCATACAGTAGCATTTTCAACATGTAGGAATATGATCCAGTAAATTAAAGTGTAAGTTTGACTGGATGCACTAATGTCAAACGTAGAAAAAACACAATAACATGACTTCACAAAGGGTAGATTAATATATATATATATAGTCATATATAATTATTATGTAATTGTTATTATATATAATAATTATATAATTAATATGTATACTAACTTTTAGAGTGAAACAGGTTTTACCCTGCTGTATTCAAACTGTGATAAATTCTGTAAAACATCAGAGAGCACTCTGATAAATCACTGACCATTTGCTCACTTAAATCCAGGAATCACAGAATTGTCAGGGTTGGAAGTGACCTCAAAGATCATCCAGTTCCAATCCCCCTGCCATGGGCAGGGACACCTCACACTGGATCAGGCTGCTCAGAGCCACATCCAGCCTGGCCTTAAAAGCCTCCAGGGATGGGACCTCCACCACTTCCCTCCAGTGTCTCACCACCCTCCTAGTGAAGAGCTTCTTCCTAACATTCAATCTGAATCTCCCCACTTCTAGTTTTGCTCCATTCCCCCCAGTTCTGTCACTGCCTAACACCCTAAAAGTCCCTCCTCAGCTTTCTTGTAGCCCACTTCAGATACTGGAAGGCCCCAACAAGTGGCACTCCAAAGTGTCTATTACCCACAGTTTTTAACAACTGAATGAATTCATTACTTGAATACCTGCAAATTTTTTTAAGTTGACCTATTTTTGTGTCCATAAGGTTGCGTTTTTCTCTAGTTACTTAGTGAACGGTTTGGAAAGACTCTGACTTGGTTTATGTAATGCTGATGCTGCACAGATATTCACACTCAGTAAGACACAAACCTCTGCTTAGCCTGAAGTGTGCGAGTTGTATCATCCAGCTACACCACATGCACTTACCTTGTTAAGCATCTGCATGAGTCTCCATAAGGTTGGGGCTTTAATTTAGGGAGTACCTGATGTGCTTTGGCAGCACAATGTGCAAAATGTTCTTTGCTGTTCTCAGAGGAAAATGTATAAATCTCTGAAGGTTACTAATGCATTACAATTGTACTTTTTCTCCTTGTGACTGTGACACCAGGCAGTTGTCATCACATACCTATGCCAATGGAGCCTCCAAGTGTAGGCAGAGCTTTTCAGCTCCAATTTTGGCTTCCTTATGCACTGTGCCTGTTGCACCACAGGTCTCCTGCTCCCCAGTGATTATTCACATGCCTGTCACAAGCAGCCTATGAGCAGGAACCAGTCAAGGGCTACTGCTGACCTTGATGGCTGAGTGTCAAAAGTAACAAAACCTCAACTGACTTTATAGATCTATAGTTTGCTTGTCAGAGATCCAACACCTGAATTTGAGGGCTATATAATTGGCACTAACCTTGCCACTGCTGATGGTGTTTGTTATTTGTCTCAATACAGATTATGGATTTGAAATTCCAGATTTGTTTGTGGTAGGTTATGCCTTGGACTACAACGAGCACTTCAGAGACCTAAATGTAAGTTTCTCTCACAGAGATAGTTGAAAAAATCCCTCATTGACTTTTCTGAGATGTTTTACATACTCCGTAATTTGCTTCTTCTCTGGGCTCTTAAAGTTGGGGTTGGGATCTCTCCAGTGAGTGTAGAACTTCCTGAAGCATGGCACAGCAGGCCATGGTTTAATGACTATGCTGGTGTTAGGCCGATGGTTGGACTCAGTGATCTTAGAGGTCTTTTTTCAGCCAAAATAATTCTGTGATTCTATGATTCCTGAAAAACCTTAAATAATCCAAAGGAGACACTGCTCAGTGTTGTCAATGATTTACTTCCCAGTCTCTTCTCCCTAAGAGCAGAAGCCTGTATCATAGAATCATAGAATCATAGAATCATAGAATGGTAAGGTTGGAAGAGACCTCTGCGGATTGAGTCCAACTCATCTGCCAAAGGAACATCACCTAGGACAGGTCACACAGGAACACATCCAGATGGGCTTTGAAAGTCTCTGGAGAAGGAGACTCTGGAACTTCTTTGGGCAGCCTGCTCCAGGGCTCTGTCACCCTCACAGTAAAGAAGTGTCTCATGTTGAGCTGAAGCTTCCTATGTTCCATTTTGTGTCCATAGTGTGGACTGCTATGCTTCCATCTTCTGTGACCCTAGGACTTCACAGCTCCCCATTCCCAGTATGTGCAGAGACAGTGGAACACAGCTACAGTCCAGACACATCTGGACTTCTGCTGCTGTGTTGCTTGTCCCCTTTCTCAGCAAGATAATGATGGAAGGAAGGTACAAGCCTTGCTTTCGCTTCCTGTGGAACTTCCAGGGGTGCCCCTCAAAGCTGGAAATTGCAAGTGGGAAAACTTGCTGTAGCTGGGAATTGAATTAAATTCCTGTCTCTGGACAGGAAGGGCTCATTCCAAGATCACTGTTTTGGTCAAGCAAAAGTCTTTTGGCTAACAGTTCCTTACTAATTAATAATGTCATCAGCTGTGCTGCTGCAGTCAGTGTTCTCTTTTCTTTCAGCACATATGTGTTATCAACGATCATGGCAAAGCAAAATACAGAGTCTGAGGCAGGAAGATCCTCACCCAAAGACCTGCAAGCTCAATGAAGCAGAGATTTGACTACACTCCCTCAAGCATCTCCCAGACGAGCAGATCAAGTGACTTCTATTTCCTTTGGCTTTGTATAATATGGAGTCTGCTCTAGAGATAGTGCTTAATGTTTACAGAAGTGAGAGCTTTCATCTAAAATGTGAAGTAGAGGGCTTTCAAAATCACTACCTTTTTAAAGTAGTAAAATTACTACATAAGATGCCTTTTGACTAATATGGCTGCCTCGAGTCTCACTGTGAATGCTCAGACCATCATTCCACCCACTGCAATCCATGTGCTTCACTGTTGCATAAGATCACTCAAAAGTGCCAGTCTGGAGGTTGTTTTACAGAATTTTATTGACTTCAGCATCCCTTTAGGCTTGGTTAGACATGCTGCTGCCAAGGCAAAAGCATTATTTGGACTTATCACAGAGCCTCAGGATATTAGGGGTTGGAAGGGACCTCCAGAGATCATCACATCCAACCCTCCTGCCAAAGCAGGATCACCTAGAGCAAGCCAGACAGGAACATGTCCAGGTTGGCTTTGAAAGTCTCCAGAGAAGGAGACTCCACAACCTCTCTGGGCAGCCTGCTCCAGGGCTCTGTCACTCTCACAGTAAAGAACTTTCTCCTCATGTTGGGGTGGAATGTTCTGTATTCTATCTTACATCCATTATTCCTTGTTCTGTTAGCAGGTGCCACTGAAAAGAGCCTTTTGACACCCACCCTTCAGATATTTATAGACAACATAATTCCACAATTCACAGCTTTCAGCTGGTGATGATATGATATAGGATGGTACGTTTCTAGCAGGCCAGTTCTGCCTCTTCCAAACAGAATCTTTGCCTTTCAGAACATGCTGAATTAGAGCACTGGCACAAAATAAACCTTTACAAGATGCTGTTGATCTGAAATTGAAGTTGTCATGGTCTTGGTTTGCCAGATCTAACCTGTTTAATGTGCTGAATTTTAATCAAGAAAGAATAATGCCAGACAGGTTTTGATTTCTGTGTGCTAGCCTCTTAATTTTATAGGGCACAAACAAGTTAAAAAAATTAACATTGTGTTCTCTTATGCAGATATTCTTAATTAAACCTCATAAAGCATAACATTTCAATGCTAGTTAGACAATTACTCATTTATGATTTGATTTGTGTAGCTTGTCTAAGTTGAGACATTTTGTAACTGTTTTGTCACCTTTAAGAATCCAGATCTGACCGTGCTGGAGAAGACTTGGATAAAGAAAGGAGGAAAAGGTAGAGGAAGACATAGCAAAGCAGTTACTGCATGAGTGTGAAAGTTGTAGAGATGCCCTCCTTCCCTTAGACATGGTGTCTGAAGCAGCTTGCTCATCTACACACTGTACTAAGTGTAGAAAACTGAATTCTGTGCTGGATGTGACTGTTGCCAGTGACTTCCCAAGGGAAGCCGATGCACAGCGTGCAGCTGCGTGTCCATGGCTTTGCTCTGAACTGGAAGAGGCAGATTGTTACTAGCTTTGTGTTGCTTCAAACTAATAAACACCAGGACACTTGCTACGTGGCATGGTTGTGGATTTTCCTGCTTCAGGAGATTGTGCACATCCTGGAAAAGCTCTTCAAAAGTACACATTTAAACTGGTAATCTAAACATACCTCAGGTATGTATCCTGTGGCTCAGAAGCTGTTGCTCTTTGGATAAAATCCACGAGGTGAATAGGATGAAGAAGATCAACTAATTATTGTGATTGCTAGAAAAGTGCTTTAGCCCTCTCTTCTTTACTCTTTGAGCCTCTGTTTTTAAAGAGTTCTGTTATCATAGAATTGTTCAGGTTGGAAGACATCCAAGAGCCCAAACGTCATCCCAGCACCACCATGGCCATTAAACCATGTCTCCAAGTGCCATGTCCATAGGTTTCTTGAACATCTCCAGGGATGGTGATTCCTCCACCTCCTTGGGCAGCCTGTTCCAGTGCCTGACCACTCCCGCAGGAAAGACATTCTCCAACCTAAACCTCCCCTGGCACAGCTTCAGGCCATTCCCTCTCATCCTACCACCTGACACTAGGGAGAAGAGAATGACTGCCATCTCACTCCAACCTCCTTTCAGAGAGTTGTAGAAAGCAACGAGGTCTCCTCTTAGCCTCCTCTTTCCCAGGCCTTGTTGAAAAGCAAAAAAATGTCTTGTGTTGTAGAGAGGAAAGCAGATCCATACAGCCCCTGGAAGAAGCTGACAAAAAGGGTTTAATCTCCTTTTCTTTCAGGCAACTGTTAAGGTTGTTCTTCATTCCTCAGTTTTCTATGGATTTAGCAGTATTTGCATGTTGCCTAGGCAGAAATACTTAGGCTTAGGTTTAGTTCAAGGCATCCATTAGGTTATTTTCCCTTTTTTTCCTCTCTGCTTAAAAATTAAAATTCCATTTTGCCTTGCAATGATGATCAGCCTTGAGCAAGAACAACAAAACATGGCTTGTAGCAAGTGAATGGATGTGAAAGCAGCAAGTACTGTAGATGCACAAAACTCAGACTGTCTTCAAGTTGTTTCATTGGAAGATTCAGACTATCTAAACACACCAGGTTTATACAGATGAGGAGAAGAACTGGAATTTGTCTTTGGATTGATTTCATTTCCTCCTGCCATCATGTGAAAAAGCACCATGTGGATTTCAATAGTGACTTTGCACCTGCAGTAGTGCTGTGACTCAGAGATGGTTTTCTCTTTTCTTGTATTTGAATTTTGTGCTCTTACATAGCTGAGCATGTCCAGATCCCTCAGTTGCCATTCACATTACCAGGTAGCCCAGCAAGAGCTAGAAGGATCTTTGCCCTTTTGTAAAACTACCACATTTGGGAATGGTTTTCCATTCTCTTCCTTTTTTAAAATGTTTTCCAAACCCTCTGATAGTCTGGGAGTAAAAATGTGAGGTGAATGCAGTATCTAAATGCACCGTGAAAGGCAGCTGAAACTCTTTGTCTCCGTAGCCTGCAGGGAGAATGTACACCTCACATGTAAGGTGATGCTACTGAAGTTGAGTCTTCCAAAAGATACCTCTGGCTGTACTCACCAGAGACCTGAAGAAAATGAGTCAAACGCTTCCTGTGCTTGTATCAGTGGTCCCCATTTGAAACCTTGTAGGTGAGAGAAGCAGCCTCATCCATCTTCAAGGGTACTTCACCCATCCTCTCAACAAAATGAAAATGGGAGGGAAAACAAAGCTTCCATGCTAATTTCATGCACCTTGCACATTACTCAGTCAATGCTATGTGCCCTTCTCTGGGAAGTCAGCCACATCCTGGACTGCATCAAAGGCAGCATGGCCAGCAGGTCAAGAGAGGGGATTCTGTTACTCTGCTCTGCTCTAGTGAGACCCCACCTGAAGTACTGTGTGCAGCTATGGGGCCAACCAAGATAAGAAGGACCTGGATCTCTTGCAGAAGGTCCAGAGGAGGCCATGAAGATGATCAGAGGGGTGGAGCACCTCTCCTCCTCAGGACAGGCTGAGAGAGTTGGGTCTGTTCAGCCTGGAGAAGAGAAGGCTCCATGGAGACCTCACAGCAGTCTTCCAGTACCTGAACGGGTGTAGAGGAAAGTGGGAGAGGGACTTTGTATAAGGGCTTGTGGTGATAGGACAAGGGGCAATGATTTTATACTAGAGCAGGGTAGATTTAGGTTGGATTTTAGGAAGAAGTTCTTTATTATGATGGTGGTGAGACACTGGGACAGGTTGCCCAGAGAAGTTGTGGATGCCTCATCCCTGGAAGCTGGATGAGGCTTTGACCTACGAGGTCTAGTGGGAGGCTTGGAGCTACCAGGTCTTGTAGAAGGTGTCCCTGGCCATGGCAAGGGGCTAGTAACTAGCTGACCTTTAAGGTCCCTTCCAACTCGAGCTGTTCTCTCTTTCTATGATACAGCCATCCCAGTGCTTGGACCAACAGTGTAGCACTAGGGAGGGACTCCTGTGCTCCTGGGAGATTCAGACCAGCCAGGACACTGCAACAACACAGGGCCAGCTGGAAAAGATTGATCACAAGCCATAAACTCTACTATGGGATTATTTTGTGGTGTTAAGAGGATAACTGTTTGTTAAGAAAGAGCAGTTTTCTGCACTTACCATAGAGGATGAGAGGGAAAAGCTAACTGAAACAGAGCAGGGAGTGCTAACATATTGAAGAAAGATTGTAATTTATTTTGCAGAAAACATGGAGAAGACCCAAGGAAAAAGGAGGCACCAGTTCTGGGTGAGGTTCTGTAAGGCCCTTGAAGGTTGTCAGCTGTAGTTTGGACACTTCTTTGTGCTGGCTGATGTTACCTCCCTTTCTGTCCATAAACTAGCATTAGGTTCCTTTGTACCTTCCCAGGAACACATGTGCGTATCCGCGGCTGAACCTTTCGCTGCTGCCAGCGGTTGTTTTGGAACACGAAGAGGGTTCCAAACCTGCAGAAGCTTAGACTCAATTAGTTAAATACTTGCTGTCATGCCCTGTTCCTTCTGCTGCTGCGTGGAGCAATGAGCTACTGACAAACTACTGGAGTCTGCAGCACGGCAATTTATTTGTGACGCTAAGGGAGAAAAAGGTTTGGATGCCATTCAAAGGATGACCTTTAAGTTTGTTTCAGGAGCAGCACAAAAGATTTCCCCCCCGCTTTTTTTTTTTTTTTCCATAGCAGAAAGAGACAAAGATGACTTTCTGTGTTGTGATCTAGCAGTTTCTCCTAGTCCTGTGTGACTAGGCCTCTGATAATAGCAAACGAATCACATTTCCAATTATAGCGTAAGATCACAGAATCACAGAATGTCAGGGGCTGGATGGGACCTCAAGAGACCATCCAGTCCAGTCTTGCCACAGCAGGATCACCTAGACCAGATCACACAGGAAGGCTTCCAGATGGGTTTTTAATATCTCCAGAGAAGGAGACTCCACAACCCCCCTGGGCAGCTTGTTCCAGGGTTCTGTCACCCTCACAGGAAAAAAGTCCTCCTTATGTTTCTGTGGAACTTCCTATTCCTCAACTTCCACCCATTGCCTCTTGTCCTGTCATTGGGCAAGATCATGCTCAANACCAGATCACACAGGAAGGCTTCCAGATGGGTTTTTAATATCTCCAGAGAAGGAGACTCCACAACCCCCCTGGGCAGCTTGTTCCAGGGTTCTGTCACCCTCACAGGAAAAAAGTCCTCCTTATGTTTCTGTGGAACTTCCTATTCCTCAACTTCCACCCATTGCCTCTTGTCCTGTCATTGGGCAAGATCATGCTCAAAAATCCATTGATCCTACTGTTAGCAAAGCTTGGTACATTTGTCATCACTGTAAAGTCATGAGGTTACATAAGGGATAACTCTAGTGCTGGAAGATGCATGTTCTGCCTTTGCACCGATTCAATTTGCATAGAAAAACATTGGGATTTAGCTAAGATGTTTTGGCAGCAGTGCCAGAAAGCAGAATTATCTTGAAGCACATTTTCTCAGTAATTTTCCATTTTCCCAAACCATGAGAAGTTCTGATTTCTTCAGATTGCTTTTCTCCAGCTACACCCTATTTTTATGTTGTGTTCTGTCCTGCTGCCCTCTAACCAATTTCCTGCCAGTCCTGCAGGTTTTCATGATGCTCACAAACTTCTCTTGTTTTTCAGGAAAGATAGGCCCTTGTTCAGAAGCCTTCAGGGGCAGGTTTTTGAAGGTGATTAAGCACCCAAGTACATTTTATGGGATTTCATGGATTCATAGAATGGTTCGGATTGGAAGGGACCCTAAAGATCATCTACTTCCAAGCCCCCTGCCATGGGCAGAGACACTTCCCACTAGACCAGGTTGCTCATCAACGTTGCCTCATGCAACCTGGCCTTTAACACCTCCAGGGAGGAGGCATCCACGCCTCCCTGGGCAACCTGTCTCACCACCCTCCCTGTGAAGAATTTCTTCCTAATATAAAGTCTAAATCTCCCCTCATCCAGCTTAAATCCATTCCCTATCATCCTATCACTACAAGCCCTTGTAAGAAGTCCCTCCCCAGCTCTTTTGTATGCCCTCTTCAGGTACTGGAAGGCTGCTATGAGGCTTCCTAGGAGCCTTCTCCAGGCCGAACAGCCCCAACTCTCTCAGCCTGTCCATGTAGGGGAGGTGCTGCAGCCCTCTTACCACCTTCACGGCTTCCTCTGGACCTGGTCCAGCAGTTCAATGTCCTTCTTATGATGCTTGTGTGAATGCTTAGCTGCATTTTCTATCTTCAAAAATTGTTTCTTTCCTAATCTGGATAGAAGGGGAAAACATGCAGCAACATAACTTGGAATGAAAACTGGAGGTACCAGGATAAAGAGGAGAGGTGAGTAACAATTGTGTCATTCTTTGATCTGGGCATGAATATCTCTTTGTCTTCCTGAATCATACAAGTGTTGTTTAATTGATTTATTTGTTTGGGTTGTCATGAGAATTACTGTAGTAGTGTTTCTGGTTTTTGTTAGGAAATTTGGAACGAGGTGAGTGCTCAAAATTTAGATTTTGGAAAGATTAGCTCAAGCTAAACACTAGCACAGAGAGACAAAAATCAGACCAGATACAAAGGAGTATTCAACAGTAGCACGCGCAGCAGGAAGAGTTGAGGAGGCTAAAAAAACTAAGTGTCATCAAGAACTTTAGAGCATTGGTTGGAATGGGTCCAGCAGGGTACAGGAAGAATATTCAAATGGGTTAAAGATGACCTGCTGAATGAGTGCAGAAATGGAAAGCTTTCTGCTGAGAGCCAGTTTGGTCCTGGGTCCATTTGTGCCATATGGGAAAGAAAACCACAATAAACCGAAGCTGTTTATCTTCCTGCAGAAGGCTTTTCACATAACAACATGATATTATTAACTGCATTTAAGCTCTTTACTACAAACACTCAGTTTAAGCTTCCATGACTGTTTTGTACAAGGCACTCTTAGCTCTGTGAGGTCAATCTGAATCTCTTTGTGTCTTAAACTGAATCAGCTACATTAGATACCTGTGGTACTCCACCTGAACAGATCTCAGCATTGTTCCCAACAGTCTTGCCGTCTTATTTTCTGAGGTTTTTAGGTCTTCCTATGTAAAATAGGGCTTTCACTCTGTTCCTTAGTTCTTTATTTCCACTTCTCCCAGATCTTCTTTGTGTTGGGCAGAAATCAATTAACAACTTCGGCAACTGCTGGGAGCAAGACGAAGGATGATCTGGAGACATAGAACAAACACCAGTGAGGTCACGACCCTTAGAGAAGTCAAACCTCATGAACCTCTGAGACACTCTGTTGGGTGGTGGTTGCTGGGCTTTCATGGGAAATTTCAAGAGAAGTGGAGCATACTTCATCTAAGGGGAAAAAAGTCTCTAGTTTGTGTCCCAAAGTATCAGGGTAAAGAAGCTAACGTTCTTGCAAGGCATGGAAAGAGGATGCCATGTGCCACCACCATTGCCCAGCATGGTTTCATTTGCTCCTCGAGCCTAGGCAGCAGCTGTGTCTGGGGGAGGAATCTGGCCTGGGATACAAATGAGCACAACAAGCACCCCCCTTTGCTGCAGTATTTCTAGCTGCAGTACTCAGATAAGGGCAGAAGGGAACTTATCCAGGTCAGGTCTGCCACACAAGCGATTCTGTGAGGCCTCGGCCTTATCTTGCAGCATCTTAGCCAAAATATGTCTCAAAATATGTTGACATTTTCTTCACACAGATCACAAGCTGGAGTCCAAAGCTAGCAAGTATTTTCCTGATTATGTTCCATTTATTTATAGAGAAAGATTCAAGTATGAGAACACATTTCCTGAGCAGAGGGGAAGAGGCAAGTCAAGGCGCACCGTGGCACTGCCCCGGGCCTATCCGAAGCCTTCCATGGGGCACAGATTTGCTGGGCTTATTTTCCATCCCTCGAGCTGTGTTTAGACTGTTCAACTTCAGCAACCTCTGAAACATCTAAATAGTTTATGCAGAAGGACAGCAGTGTTTTGTGAAGTCAGAATAGGTTGTGGATAGAGCTACTCCGGAAGAAGGAGGAGTGCACCTTCTCTGTTCTTGGACAGCAAACTAACACTGTAGCCTGCAAGCCCCAGTGAAACAAGGGCCAGCTGAACAGGGCTGCTTACACAGCCCAGGTTAAGCCTCTACCAAGTCTGAGCAAGACCAGAGCCACGGATTTTAGTTAGTACAGCTCTATGGTTGTGTCCTGGCTTTGCTGGGACAGAATCCCAGGCTAGTGATGGGCTGCGGGCCATCAGCAGCTCTGAGTCAGCCAGGACAGGTGAGCTGAGCTGGCTACAGGTGTGTCCCAGACCATAAAGAGCACAATCATTATACAGGCAGAAGTTCACTGAGGATAGGAGCTCCTCCTCCTTGTCTCCATCCCTTGAGGGCCTTGCTTACCAGTCTGCTCCTGAGGACTGGTTTCTTGGTTATCACAATGGCTCTACATTTTCTGGGCTAAGTGTAACTTTAGATTTGCATTGGTATGACTTTAGTTGCTTTATTAAATCCTTTCTCATCTTGACCTGTGGCTCTTCCCTCCTTTTCCTGAGCCTCTTTCCTGACTGGAGAGGTGTCATTGGGTGATGGAAAAACTGTCTTGGATAGGGGCTAAACTTAGACAGCATGAAGCCAGTATAATTTTCAGTGTGGCTGTTATTCCAAATGGTCTTCAGCCTCTCTGGGTATAATGGCATCAGCCTAAGAATAGGAGTAGGAATGCTGTACTATTGCTAAGTATAAGAAATTTAAAAAATGATACAACACTTAATAGATCACTAAATATGAGAGAAATGGAGTTGTGCAGTTTGTGATAAGGTTCACCAAATTTTCATCTGCCACTGTCTTCTGGGAGTTATGGCTGTTGAGGAAAATCCCATAGCCTGTGGAAAGAAAGGCATGCCATGGCTGTTCCCAGCCATCCTTAAGCAGACCAAAATTTATCATAAAAACTTAGTCTCATTTCTAGTAAGAAACAAAAAAAGTATAAGCTCCTCTTTATGATGTATAATAATCAGAATGGAGCACAGCTGCTCTTTACTCTAGTCAGTAGTTCACCTGCTCATAAATTCTAGCACTTCTGTCCTTGAGGCTACTCAAGTCCAAACCTTGCCTCCCTAAAGCCATGGTTTCATCCAAGTCATAACATGGTCATTACCCTGACACAGCAAGCAGAACCTATCATAGAATCAAAGAATTGTCAGGGCTCGAAGAGACTTAAAGGATCATCCAGTTCCAACCCTCCTGCCATGGGCAGGGACACCTCACACTAGATCAGGTTGCTCAGAGCCACATCCAGCCTGGCCTTAAAAACTTCCAGGGATAGGACATCCACCACCTCTCTGGGCAACCTGTTCAGTGTCTCAGCACCCTCATGGTGAAGAACTTCTTCCTAACATCCAATCTGAATTTACCCACTTCTAGTTTTACTCCATTCCCCCCAGTCCTATCACTACCTGACAACCTAAAAAGTCCCTTCCCAGCTTTCCTGTAGCCCCCTTCAGATACTGGAAGGCCACAATAAGGTCACCTTGGAGCCTTCTCTTCTCCAGACTAAACAGCCACAAGTCTCTCTGTCTGTCTTCATAGCAGAGCAGCTCCAGCCCTCTGCTCATCCTTGTGGCCCTTCTCTGGACATGTTCAAGCATGTCTAGGTCTTTCTTCTAATAGGGTTCCAGAACTGAATGCAGCACTCTGTATTTTCCACCTCTGCATCTTCCACATGAATTTGCCAAGAGAAACCTGTCCCCAGCCAAAGCACCAAATCCTGTAAAATGATTATGTTATATATTGCAGGAGCAGCCACAACATACTAGGTGTCACCCAGTCTATGTGGTGTCAGAATGGGGACAGTGGTGTTTTACCCTGCCAGTTTTGGAAGGGCTGGGTTGGGAGGATGTTGGGAAGGAGGTTGGAAGGATGAGAAGGACTATGATAGTCTCTGTCTTACCCAGTGGCCTGAGTGCACGTTCAGAACAGTGCTCCCTCAGGCCTTGGGTGTCTCCTGTGGCAGAGAAGAGAGAGTGCTGCAGCTACCAGTGTCAGCTCCAGCATCCTGCTGAGATCTGCTGTTCTCCAAGCCCAGCTCTCAGTGTTAGAGCAGATGGAACCTCAGTTGAAAACTTCAAAGATGTAGGAGGTAGCTTTTCAACAAGAACAAGCTCTAAATAAAAAATGTCATTAACATCTTCAGGCATCCCTGCCCTTCTCCTGAAGGTTTGTGCTGCCTTCCCTGACTGCCAGCACCACCTCGACTCAACTTCTTTCCAGAACCAGTTTTCCTCTGCTGGCTCTCGCTCTTGTCCCCCAGACTGCTTTATAAATGTGCATTTCACAGTCCAAAAATATCATGCCTGACTTCCCATTCCCTTGCCAGCCCATGGCTCCAACCAAAGTAATTGTGTGGGTGGGAAGTTATTCTGAAAATTGAGGAGGTAGCTGATATCTATGTTTAGGTATAATCAAAATGATGCTACCAAGAGATGTGAAACACTAAGGCAACAAGGCCTGGCTAATGTCTTCTGCTGCTGTTGACAGGAGCTGTTGTGTTCACTCCTTCAGATGGTTTAGATATATAGGGAAATGTAGTGTCCCAGTAGATGTACTGCATTCATCCATAACATAACTGATAGCCAACAGATAAAGAGCTGCAGGCTGACAAAAACTGGTTTAAGAATGTAGAGGTTGGAGGGATTTGGGCTTTTTAAAAACTTTCCTCTGCCTTGGCACACTTTGCAAAAGCTCTTTGCCAGCATATTTTCAGAAATCTCCTAATTAGTCATTCCAGGAAAACAATCATTGATGATTTGATCTTTTGTCTATAGGTTCACCTAAGGTGACAAGTCCTGGGAAGTTGCCATCACTCTTCGGAGTTGATTGAGCACAAAGTCACCAAGCCACAATTGCTCTAAAAATTAGTTTTAAAATATGCAATTAAGCATTCATGTGTTACTGTCTGCATTAATTGCTTCCTGAGAGGCAAAAAGTAGTTCTAATTTATGTGCAATAGTTGTCAGGAGAAACATGGACATAGTAAACCATCTCAAAACAAAAATGAGTGGTTTTGGTCTCAGATAAAAGCTACTTTACTATTTCTCCTGTTCTCAGTGATTTTCCAGAGCTCTGTCAGAATCTCTGTTCAACACTTTAAGTCAGTCACAGGATTCCAGCTTGATTGTCTATGGAGTGCACTTCAGTAGCTCTATTTTACTGATCTTAGAATTTCTGGTTAAGGGAGCCTGGTTTTCATAGAATTGCTTTGGTTATGAAAGACCTCTAAGCAATCATTGAGTCCAGCTGACAACCTAAGACCACCATGGCCATTAAACCATGTCCCAAAGTCTGCTCCTTCCAACCAGTATATTTCAGAGGTGGTGTCCAGATTGCTCATCCCAATTAAATTCATTTTTGCTCTTCTTTGTGCTTTCTGTAGCAGGTTCACTCCCCTTATTTCTTCCATTACATGTTGTGTATGTTGATCACACATCACTGTGCTCCCATTTAAATGCTGGATTGTTTCAGCAACCAGGAAATTGTTTCCTCTTGCTCCAGTGATGTTTTAGGGCACAAGAAACCATCCTTAAAGAGAGAACAACTGGCTTGAGAGAAGTGTTCTTCATTGTTTCAGCCCTTCTGGATGTAGCAATAGCATAGTAGCTTGAGAGAGGTTCTCCTGCCCCTCTGCTCTGCCCTGGTGAGGCTGCGTCTGGAGCACTGTGTCCAGTTCTGGGCCCCCAGTTCAGGAGGGACATAGAACTGCTTGAGAGAGTCCAGTGCAGAGCCACAAAGATGATGGAGAGAATGGAATAGCTCTGTTATGAGGAGAGTCTGAGGGGGCTGAGGCTGTGCTGCTGGGAGAGAAGGAGACCGAGGGGTGACCTCATCAATGTTTATCAATATGTGAAGGTGAGTGCCGAGGGGCTGGAGCCAGGCTCTGCTGGGCGATGCCCAATGACAGGACAAGGGGCAATGGGTGGAAGTTGAGGCATAGGAAGTTCCATGGAAACATGAGGAGGAATTTTTTCCCTGTGAGGGTGACAGAACACTGGAACAGGCTGTCCAGGGGGTTTGTGGAGTCTCCCTCTCTGGAGATATTCAAAACCTGCCTGGATGCCTTTGTGTGTGATCTGGTGTAGGAGATTCTGCTGTGGCACGGGGGTTGGACTGGATGAGATTTGGAAGGCACTTCCAGCCCCTGACATTCTGTGATTCTGTTATGAAATACAAGCTGGGCCTTATCTTGATTGCTTGGTCCTCCTCTTGGTTGCTTGGGCCTCATCTTGGTTGCCTGGCCCTCATCTTAGTTGCTGGGCCTCCTCGTGGTTTCTGGCCCAGCTTCCTGCGGCAGTGCCAGAGCTTGCAGCTCTGCTTTTCTGAGTGCCTTGCAGCCAGCAGTTACCTCAGCAGCCCTGGGTTTGAGTTCCCCAGCTCTGCCTGCACAAGCCTCACGTGGTGCCCAGATGCCATGGCCCTCACCTTGTTCCCACCCTTGGTACTTGTTTCACACCCAGCTGCACAACTGCAGCCTGATGCCTTGTGCCTCTCCCACCACGTTCAATTGTTTTCAACACCTGCAGAAACTTCCAGCAGTCCTGTTTCTGGTTTTAGCCTCCTTCACCTGTGTGCCAGCTCACTCCTCCATGTCCCTAAAGATCTGTCGGTCTCTTCAAAACCAAGAACTCTTTTTTCCTGACGAACCCAGATTCTTGGCACATTCTTCCAGCATTCCTTTGAGCAGCCAGTCAGCAAACAACAGCGCAAACACTCGCCTGCCCTCTCCTTGTTTCCTGACCCTGACTTACCAGAGGTCAGCCTGATAGATGTTTAAACTAACCACAGGCTCAGTTTTTATGCCAGGCCCTTCCATCCGAGCTTTCGGGTCGCATTAATTACAGTTGCATTAAATTCCATTGCAATTAGAATTGAAAGCAGCAGTTGTATGCTTTCAGCATCTCCTACCCAGACATTATGTAGCACTTGAGGCCAGGTTCTGCCCCCCTCCCTCTTCCTGGACATCATCTTCCCTTCTACTATTCTTGTTTTTGAATCACTCTTGACAAGCATGGAAGTTCATCTGATCAAGTGGACAGCCGAGTGCAGTGACATCTGAGAGCCAAGTGCTGCTTTAGATAAGGGTGTTACAAGCTGGCCCTTTGCAGATGTTTCTAAGCTGGCTTTCACTACACAAATACCTGATGTGGGCAAGCACACAGGCTCAGATTTTCAGTTTTGAAAACTGAGATGCTACAGCCCTGATCATAAAGATACAGATCAGCTCTACTTTCAAGCTCTTAGTGTGCCACAGCAAATGAGAACAAGGTATTGCAGGGACTGTAGTGTCAGTGCTTTTCCATACTCGGCAGCAGCACTGCACGTGGCAAAGTGTCCTACTTAGCAGCAGCATCTTTAAAGGATGCTCCTGTCATAACACCAGCTGGTTGCACTGGGATTTAGCCACTTGACCCCTTGCCCGGTAGATCAACTGCTAGATCATACTCCACTTGCTGTGCTGTGATCACTTCCTAATACCGTCCTCTTTTGCTCCTTTGCTGCATTTTCCCCCCACTGTCTTCCTTCATCTCTTGTTATAGTTTTAATTCTGCTTTGTCTTAATGTTGCTAGAACTAGCAGCCTTCTGCTGGGCTCTCAGACTCGAAAGGATCTGCAGAACTTCCTTTCTGGTCTCACAGGACTGCTGCTGAAGCTTCTGGCAGAATTTCTTTCTTATAGCTCCCCCCCCCCCGACTCTACTGAAATAGCTGCTTGACTTTCCAGTAAGAGATGCTGCATCACTATGAGGAGCAGGTGGTTCTCATTTGAGAAACTTCAGTCAAGAAACTGAAACATGTGACATCTTGCAAATCACAGATTCTTGCTTTCTGGCCTGACGTTTATCTTTTTGAGTTCCAGGCTGATCCTTACAATGGGTAACTAAATGAAATTTCATACCACACCGCTACAGCCCAGTCAAATAATCTCTAGACAAACGGCGTAGGTGGAGTCACTGCAAGATGCAGAATTGGAAAAATCACTGGATTTTGGCCTCTACACTATTTTTATGTCTGCGCCACTGCTTTCCAGATGAAATGAAAGTGCCAAGAGCCTGACAGCTCTTGAATCAGTATTCAAAATCTCCCAATGTCTTATCTATCAGCATCACCACCCCTTGCCCTCTCCTGTATTTTATTTTTCAGACAGTTCAGCCTGAGATCCTATTTACCATTTTCCAGCCTTTATTGACTCCTGTCTGAGAAATGGAGTGCTGGTGGCAAGTCTGGCCAGCCACCAGGCACTCCATCTTCTTCCATGCTGTAAGAAGCCCAGTAGAACATGTACCATCTTCAACCTCACAATCTGTCCAAAGAAGAAAAAAAAAAAAAAGCATAAGGAAATAAAAAAAAAATCTAAAGATCATAGAGAAAATGGTTTGTTAAACACACAGCACAGAAAGTTGTCTACAGCAAGGGAAGATATGGAGTTTGAACATCTGAAATTCAAAATCTGAGCGTCTTGCATTTTAAAACATATCTCTGGGCTTGGAAGTGTCTGGCTATGGTCTATCTCTCTGTTTGGTGTTGTCTAAACTGTGCTAGTTGAAAGAAGATTCTGCTGTCTCCAGGCGAGTTCATCCAGTTTCTCTCACTAGCTCATCACATAACAACAATAACTTTACACTTAGCTCATGAAGATATGCCAGAGAGTCTTCTTCCACACCTCACTGCTGTCCAGACAGGCTGGGAGGCAATGCAGTGTCCCTGGAGTAGATGTGCTTGAGCCCATAACTGTTGTTTGTTTTTTTTCTGCCCTACTTAGTATCCGAATGTTCTTTATGTTTTCAGTTGTGTGCAAAGGACAAGAGCCCAGAGATTGTGCACGTGCCATTGGAGTGTTCCTTGATAATGGCAGAGCCACAGAGTTACAGACACTATTCATGACAGAAGGGATGTTCTCTTGCTGCTCCTCAGTGGATTCAGTGTGAAAGAGGAAATAGTGTATTTGCAGGTGCAAGGAGTGATGCTTCCCCAGGGATACTTCGGCCTCTCGCACTCTAAGAAACCTGTCCTTGACTCCATTTATTCATCCAGGTACTCTCTCATCTCTGCTGTGGCTTCTGCTCCTTGAGCAGCACATCTACAATCACTGCTCAAAGTTTCCTTCTTCAGTTCTGACCTGGATCTTCCCTGATCTGGCTTCTGCCACCCATGCTCTACTGCATCGGTTTACCTAGCTCATGGCTTCCACAAAGCTCAGGACTGGAGGTGAGAGGAGTCTTTTATTCTAACTGAGCTGGAGGTGAGAGGAGTCTTATATTCTAACTGAAAACTGTCAGTCTGAAAATACTTTAAACTGTTTCTTGTATTTTAAAGACAGGAGCTTGTGTGGAAAGGAGAAGGGACAGTGCATGTCTCTCAGCAGCTTGTTTATGAGGAATGCTAACAAGGAACAAACTGTTCTATTAATGCTGCATCTCAGCCCAAGCTTCCGGAAAACTCAGATATCTCTTGAAGGTCTCACAAAAGCCTTTATTGATTTATTTCCAGCTAATGCTACTGTTCCCTCCCCTGATCTGTCTCATACTTTTGAGAAGCTTGCTCTGGCTACTCTTCATACTTCCATTTGTCTCCCACAATTCTGTTTCAGCTTCCATGTCTGAAATCTTCCAAGGTGTTAAGAGATTCTTATTCTTTTCAGCATTTTCTGCAAGTTCACAAAAATATCTGTACTCAATCACCTTATTTTCCCTCTCTGTACTTTGCCTCTAAAGGACCTCACCATAAATACCATTTCAGCAGCTTTCTCCATGCTCATGACTCACCAGCCTTGCTACTTCAGATCTGTCATGTTCGTTCCAAGAGCAAATCTTGAGTTGTCTCTCTGGCACTAATTGCCATGCTGCTGTCTGGTGTTTCCTAAGCTGACTTAGTGCAGTACCCACACTGCGATATTTTTGGTCATCTCTTTTAACACCACTCCACTAAACATATTTTCTTGCAACTCTTCAGCTCCTGTGTCCTCTTACAGCAACTTGATTTGGGTTCTCCACATCTGTTTACTCCCACTTAGTGTAACTTGTGCTCCCATGGTTCTGATGCAGGTAGGAAAGAGGTAGTGTATCACCAGTCACTGCGTCCTACAAAAGGTGAGAGGGTCTGAGCTAGGTTTGGTGAATGGAAGTAGGCTAAGTCTTGAAAACATCCTCTAAGACTGACTTGTGCTATCCTTTGCTCCATTTCTTCTTGTTTCTTTTGTCTCTCAGGTTGAGCAGGTGAAGAACACACAACCAAGCCTAGCAGATTTTTCTAAAGACAAATGTATCCAACTGTGAAGGTGCAAACACAAAAGAGAGGGTCTGAGAGCTTAGCACTGACCGATGGGGAATAACTGGGAGTAATGAGATTAAACTGAACAAAAGAAAACCACTGAAGGTTGAACATCAGGAAAATATCCTGGCCATGTCTATCAGAGCATGGACTAATTTCCCACGGGAAGTGGTGGAAACTCCATCTCTTGAGTCATTTAAAATTAAACCAGATAAATAATTTTTTTTTTAAGAAAAAGAAGGTTGGGAACAACCTATTTGAAACTGGAAGGGGATGACCTGGATGGTGGTTTCGAAAGACAGTTTTAGTCTCAAGTTTCTTTTATTCTGAAATTAAACAACATGCCTTGCTTAGGGGCTGCTCAGGCAGGACTGCCAAACCTGCAGCTGCACTGTGTGCTCCTCATTATGGTCAGGTTGAAATGCTAATGTGACTCCCAACTGATCATTTTTCTGTGTTGTGGTAATGTTACAGCTCCAGCCTGCTAGAGTAGCCAGAGGAGTCCCCCACGGGCCTCCTCCTCCCTGCATTGTGGACCTGGTTGGGGACCATCATAGGATTTATCTGCCAAAATGCTTCTTTGTTTTGGACTGATTCCTTGTTATTTCCCCTACCGCGTGCCCTGTCGGGCTGAGCTCCCCTAGATGGCAGAGCTGAAGCAATTTAAAATGCAAAATGCTTGATGCAGCCTTGCTGTAACAGGGTCTGCTGCAGACAGCCCACTGATTTCTCCAAAGCTACTTGCTAGAAACAGCCTCTGGTGTGATGGTTCACTCTGCTGCATGTGAGAGGAGGTCTAACGTCTAACTCCACATCCAGTTAATGCAGTTAGGATTTGGCTCCAAAAGGATATTGTTTCCCAGGAACAATTCAAGCTTCCCATTCTCAAACCCAGCAGGCCAAGGAAACAGTTCATTTCTGGTTGTGTCTTTAGCAAATCCCAGTGGTGCAGCTGCAGTGACAGTTTGAAAGGCATCAGCTTTGGTACAGTTGTGCAAATGCTTGGAAGAGCAATGAGCGCGATGAGGCAAGTTCAGAGAAGCTGTGAGTGACCTTCTTGTCCACCTGCACTTTTCAAGCCTTCTGCCCTGTAAAGCTCTGGGTTATCCCACTAGCAGTGTTTGTCCACACAGGTTTGCTCCCACAAGGGTTTTTTTCCCCAACTAACTGAATTCTACTGCCATGCATTTTTATTTTTTTCGGGTTGAAGTGCCAAAGAAACCTGAATCCACACTTGGGTCACCTTTTGAGGTTTTTTCTTCAAATGACACACAACTTTCTTCAAGTTTAAGGATCTGATAAGAATTAATTTGATTTCTGCTATCTCCAGAACTTGTCTTCATTTTCAACAGTTTGCAGAAGAGGACACTAGGTCAGGGCCTTTTTGGTGTGAGTTATTTCTTTTTCAGCTGAGCAGCTCCACGTGGTGTGCTGCATTTCTCAAATGGCAAAAGACTTCTTTTTCTTTTCTTTTTATTTCTTTTTTTTTTTTTCCCACCCTTTTTAATTTTTTTTAAACTATCATTGGATTAGCATGGGATGCCTGAGAGCTTACCATCCAACAGCCAGAGACACAGTAAACAAACTGATAATGGCTGTGGTAGATACATAGAAGAAAAAGGGAAATTACTTGGGAAGCAAGAAAATTGCTCTGAATGATTTCAGGAATCTCCTTTCCTTATAGATTTGAGCATTCAGGTAAGTAACACAATCCAAACCAAGAGCTGTGAGCAGAGCAAAAAAGTAAAGTATTTTACCTGTACTGATAACTCACCAGTTCAGAATCCAGATAACCTTCTTAGCTCTGAATCTATACAGCTTTACAGTTTATTCCTGAAGAATTTTCTTGTAATGATTATTCTGCTTTCATCCACTCATCATTTCCTTCTTCTCTCTGTTACAATTTCCATTCTTCTAACCTCTTATTTGCTAAGAATTTTACCATTTCTATTTTCTTAGTCATCTTTGTCCCCAGCTTATTTCACATTTACCTGTTCTGTCAGCTTTTGCTTCCTCCCTTTATCTCTCTTATCATCATAATTACCATTTTTTTTTTCTTTTCCACATCAGAGCTCCAGAGTATCAAATTCTCCTGTTGCAAAATCTCCCCTCATATAAATATCAACAAAAAGTTAGCTGGAAGTCATCCGTATTTCATTATATTTGGCATTGAGAAGTGCAGCTTTTAAAGAGCCTCCACCCTACAGCTGCATCTCATCACTGATCCATTTAAATGCACTGATCTAGCCAAAAAGCAAATGTTTCCCATTACAACCTGTCTCTAAGTGACATCTATGTGCTAGTTTAGGAATAGATCTTCATAACAGAACTACTTTGGAGGTAAAACAGGAAAAGAGATTCTTCTGGTTCAGTGCTAAATACTTGCATGCTTTTAGCCTGAAATAATTACAGAGCCCTGTTGTTCCTTCCAGACATGTAGTGGTTAAAATAAACACTGTGAGCATTGCTCACTGAACACAAATCCTGTAATTACAGGTTAGGTGTATTGCCAGGTAGGTGACTTAAAACTGCCTCCTACTTTTGTAGGGGTTACCTCACAGAAAAGGAAGTGATGAAAAACTCTGAAGTTCACAATGAAGATAGGGTAGGCTACCCAACATGCTACTAATAGCACAAAGGCCCTCAGGTCTCTATAGCGGTGATCATAGAATAGTCTGGTCTGGAAGGGACCTTCAAATGTCAGCCAGTCCAACCCCCTCTGCAGTCATCAGGGGCATCCTCAACTAGATCGGGTTGCCCAGAGCCCTGTTGAGCCTCACCTTGAATATCTCCAGGGATGGGGCCTCAAACACCTCCTCATACCACTGTAGCTCCATAAAAAGAGTACTGAGGCGTGATCTGCCTACAGGCTGACACAGGAGTGTGTGAGATGGCTTTTTAGTATGTTTGACTTCATTGACATGGTTTATACTACTGGAAATCCTGATACTCAAGATGAAGTGTCTTGAAAGTGCAGTTTGCAGGTCCTGTGACACAGAAGTATCTTGATGTCAACCTCACAGAAAGCTGAAGAATGATTTTATTACAACTAAGAAGGGAAATACACAGTATGCACAATACTGTGCATTCAAATGTGTCTATGTTGAGTATCTAGAACAGGGTATTCTTCAATCCTCATGCTGCCTTTGTACTTCTTGACTGTCTCAGGAGAATGAGAGAGTTTTATAACAAGAGAGTGGGTAGCTCTAATTTTGGTACTCAGGAACTTGTGGGAGTCTGTTTCTGGACACCAAAGGCAAGTAAATAAATGAGAACATACAGTAAGAGATGCACAGGCTTTGGAGCACTCTGCAGGAGCTGCTACCAAGCAATCCACAGAGGCTGGATCCAGCTACTTAGTGTTTGGGCACCTTTAGAAACACCATGGTTTCTCCTGAAGGCCTTTCTCACTACCAAATGCTTTTTGCATGTGTGAGATGGGTCTCTGAATCATAGTTTCTGCAGTGTTGACACAAAAATAAGTCTATTTTTGATCACACTGGCATCTCCTTTCCAAAACTTCTAATCCACAACTGTAGCCAACAGCACCTTTAACCTCTGGTGTGCCTTCCTGTACACTCAGCCTTAAGACAGACAAACTGTTGAAACCCTGAGCTGTATCTGCTTTCTGAGTGAAGATCCTGGCCATGCTAAAAGCAGCAGTTCTTGGATAACAAAGTTACTGTTTCCTGCTGTTTTCAGGCAGCATCAGAAGAGTAACTGCTGTGGGCTCAGTTGAAGTGACACATTGAGAGCTGTCTTTACAGCCAAGAGGACTGAAAAATAACCTGCTGTAGGGAGGTTTTGATTTTCAGTCCCAGTTCCATGAAAGGGACACATCTCCAACTGCTGCCTTGTCCAACGGTGAACAGGGTTAGGAATTTGTCACCTCTTGCTACAGAATAATTTAGAATTAAAATCTTTCTACGATACTGATGTACAGAACAGATCTCTGATGAACAAAAAAACCAAACCCAACCCTTGTAAGATTGCGTACAGTGAAAAAAACAAGATCTGAATTCAGTCTGAATGCATTTGGAACATGGTATATGATGTTTAACCCTTCATCACAAGAGAGATCACTTAGATCATATCTCAGTATTTTACTTTTCTCTGGACTTACACACAAGTCAGTTCTGAAACAGATTTTCTAATGATATCTTATGGTAGTGGACATCACTGCTCAAGTCTTCATTACTATGAAGTAATAAAGTGTCTGTCAATAAAGACGACATGTCCTGGGCCTGTTGTTTCTAGGGTCACAACCATTCCTGGTACAGTCTGGGCAGACACTGCTGCATTTTGTAACATGATGAATGAAGGTAAACTGAAAATCAATATTTTCCTTCACAGAAGCTTTCAAAATACAAGCCCTGGTGCTTCGCTCAGTTCAAAAAAATCCTCCCCTACAAAAGGCAAAGCTTCAGTAACAGATCTTGCAGCACTCTGTTACACTGTTGCTCTCAACCCACAAAACAGCATGGCAATTTATAAAGTGATAAGCCAAAGAATTAGGAAATAATTAATTAACATAATTGAAATGTCTCAGTTAACATACTTGGTTAACAGCACCGCTACCAGGAGAACATTCCCCCTACACACTTGGATGAAAGCCTTACTGTTAACTCGTGTCATACTTCTTAATATAGAAATAATTAATACTTGTATATGCGCAGTTCTATAGAGCAGAACTGCACAGCTGTCCCTTGCCAGTCACCAAAGGGATGCTGGGTTATACACAAGACTAAAGCTTTTCTTTGATTGCAATTCTCACAATACTGGGGTGAACAAAAAGGAAGTGGGCTAGTAATAAGTGATTACAGTTCCAGTAGTCTGGGCTCTCCCAGAAGTCAGTGGAAAGAAATAAGAACCCAAAGAAGTTGATGTAAACCATCTTAAATAGTGGTATGAACGTGTCTGGCCTGATACTGTGTCTCTTCATTGACTACTGACAGAGCCTAGCTGATTAGCTCAGAGGGCATGAATAATTTATAGATGGATAAAATCAGGTGTCATGAATACCATCCTCAGTGTCTAGCACATTGGGAGAGCACAAGGCCAGCAGAAAATTTCCTTTGCCTCAGGATATTTGGGGGCTGTGCTCTCAGGCTCCCTGTTTGCCCCGAAAGAGAGTCCCATTGCAGCCAGATTTGTAAGGATTTGCTTGCACCTGGAGTTAGCACCATTGGCAGTGCACCTCCACCTGCAACAAGAGCCTCACATTCTCACCTTCACAGTGAGCTAAACCAGAGGTGAATAAGTCACTCATAGTTTTGAAAGGGGGTGCCCAGCACGCACTTTGCCCGTCCATTAGCATTCTCAGTATTTCAGCAGTGCTCCTGCTCTGAACTGGAACCAAAAGCAAGTCTTTGATTAAAAGCCAGGAGAGCAAGAGTAAGAGCTCCATTCAGTTACAACATTCCCAGCCAGTATGTTAAGGAGTGTTTAGATTCTGCATATATCTTATGCAGAGTCAATGGAAATTGCAGGAGCAAAGGCTGGCAAGGCTTGGAGGAAGCCAATGTAAAATGAGCAAAGTCTAGATCATAAATTACAAGAACAAGGCTCTGGCATTTATCAGAGAAAAACCTCAACACCTAGCTACTAAGTGGACCCACTGCCCGTTGGAGAGTGGCAAGTGATCCCCAGCACTCTGCCCCAACTGCTGCATTTGACCTTAAGAAGGTGTTCCAGCAGCGCTTCTGCAGATCCAAGGAGCAGCATCCTGGACCAGCACAATCCTCTTGCCCAGATGTGCCAGCACATCCTCCTGGGTCAGTTGTTTCTACACCCTCTTTCAGTGCAGAGTAGCATAACAGATGGGGCACCACTACATTAGTCCAGCACTCTGTGGAAGAACTGTTTGGCTCTAGGTGGAGCTAAATTAGGGAGCTCTTTGAGATCGTTGTCTTGAGGAGACACTATCATGGACCATCATTTCCCAGCGATCCAAGCTGTGTGCTTCAGTCTCAGCCCTCATCTTTGTCCTTGTAAGAACAATATCGTTATGCTCATGAAGAGTGTAGTCCTCCGAGATGGAGTCAGAAAGCATCTTGCAAGAGGAGAAGCCAAAAGATGACTGCTGCAGTGTCTCCACTCAGTTTATCCCCTTCACTAAAGCAGCTCAGTATTGGAAGGGGACTTAAGCTCTGCACAGCTGTTATTTACCTCTGTTTTGAAATGCAGAAAGTTGCAGTAATCTGTTTGTTTGTCTTTAACTCTTTTGTGCCTTGGAAGTATCGCTCGGTGCAAAAAGCAATATGATTGCATTTGAAGAAAAGTATTGTGCTGGCAATATTTTAGCAACTTTCTAAAAGAAGAGCAATAACTAAGGGAAAGCAGATTACATAAACACAGAAGCTATCAACAACGCAAAATAAAAAGCCTTAGCAGATAGAAAAGTTTGACAAAAGATGATTGATGCAAATCTTTGCTTTTTCTCTGGCTTTCGTCAAGATTTCTCTAAAACACAAAGATGTCTCCAAAAGAGACGCTTGATACAACGCAAATGCAACAGAACCTGTTGCTCCTGCAACTGGCCCTACATCTCTGGGAAAGAGAAGATCAAAGAGGAATACAGCATACCAAGGAGGAAAGTTTTCTCTCTAGATTTCTGTATTAATCAGATGCAGTTATTAAGGCTAATTACCTCTACAGAAGTGGCATGATTCTTGTGGCCCCCACCTCAGGCAGTTGTACAGTCCTAATGGTCCATTCTCACTTGATCAAAAGCAAAGACCACTCTTACTGTACTAAAAAAAAAAACAACAACCCAAAAAAGATTAAACCTCATCCTTAGACTTCAGGGGAAAATGCTTTGCATTACTGTGCACAGAGTTTGTTTCATATTTTGCTGAGGGCTTAAGGACTGCCTTGAGAATTAAATTATCTTGGACCGTTTCCTCTCGCCTCCCTCGTAACGCTTTTGGTCTAATCCTGCAAGTGACCTTTGTGTGGACATACTTTGCATCCACATGGAGCCATTTGGAGTCTGGTGCATGTGAAACGGTACAATACTGCAGAGTTCCAGTATGTCTAATGAGTTAAAATATTTGGCTGCTGCTTTCTTCTGGGAAAACAACTCTGAAATGAACATCTGAGGGTGTCTCAGCTGAAGACTGGGCTGAAAATATTCTGTAAACGTGGCTTTGTTCCTTAGCTCATTAGTTTCATTTTTTTCTTCTCCCAACATTATGTTATTGCTGAGCAGATTTCTGGATTGACTTTAATCAAGATTTGCAACTCTATATCCGTTGTCAAACAGGCACAAACTGTTGGAGGATGCTAACAATTGATTTAGCTACCCTAGAAACATGCTATAAGCAATGCTTTCTTCAGTCAGTCCAAAATCAGGTTTCCTCCTGACACACTCCAGTTTGCACAGGCAGACAGCAATGAGCATTTCTGTTCATTAATTGCAATAATTTCCATGGCTGGATTTCTAAAGTTTGGGTTCTTTTTTCTGTAGAGGCAGATGAGCTACTTGGATTCTGAACCCAACCACAGGTGGCCTCAGTTCCCACAGTTCAGTCTGTCGGTCCCTAAACCTAAAGCAGAATCACTCAGCAGATAGAATCTCTACCTGCAGCCAGCAGCATCTCCTGTAGCATTTGACTCTTGTTCGAAAGCTTTGTTCTACTGGAAGAGAATGAACCAAGTATTTTCTTCTCTTTGTAAGCAGCATTCATAGACAATTTTTCCACTGGAATTAGGATGTACTGGTGAATCTATAATATTCTTCCAGGAAGCTAATAGTGGCAGCTTGGCTCTGTTAAAATACCAAATGTATACTTAATCCAGTCTCTTCTGGAAAATTCATCCCATACAGACATAAAGACAATCTAGCTTGCCTCACAGATTTATTCCTTTTTTTGGGGAGGGGTGGGGTATCATGCTTTTCTGGATCCTGTCTCCCCATTTTTTAATCTCACTTTTTAAAAGCCAGAGCCAAAAGACAGGGGGTGAGAAAGCAGTGGGGGNGTAATATCACTTTCAGAGCCTAGTCCCCATAAATAGTAATCAGCTTAGAGGTTTAAAGACCTTCTGGCCTTCAGATGGCTGCTGCCGTCTCAGAGAGCACCTCTTGTGTCTCTCTTCAGTGAAAAGAGAGCTGAGCAGCAATCTGTTGGCATAAGTAGCAGCACATGGAGCTGGGTTTAGAAGGCAGTAAGAGCCAGGTACCTGGTTTCTACAGGGCGGGTAGTGAGGTTCTGGTGAGCTCAATGTGAAATAAAAGCTCTTTGGGCAGAGCAGGCAAAATAAGAAAGCAGCAACTGCCCTTGGGTGGAGCATGCCATTGTTGGAAAGAGGGAGGGTTCTGATGAAATCAATTTATTTGTATGACACAAATGCGTCGTTTTAACTGCTGAGCTTTTTTGCAGTGCCTGGAAGCTATCTTGATCCAGCTCCAGCTCCAGAAGATCTGTTAAATGTCAGGGCTCAGGAGAAGGCTGTCACACTTTGTCCACCTAGAGAGAAGCTGCGGATAGTCAGAAGCAAGACAAGATGGGTAGCCTGAATTTTAGAGATGTCTGTTAGCACCTCTGTGCTACTAAAGCAAGGTTTCACTAATCAGCAGATGAGGGTGCTGATTATGTGATAAAGCAAGGAGGGAGAGCTAGCACTCTTGTCAATTCATCACCAGCTACTTCCACCTCAGCTGTCGCCTCAGTAGTTAAACATTTTAGAAAACAGGGCTGATTTAACACCTCCCAGTCGACAGCACAGAGCCAAACACAGAGCTGGTGCTTCAGTAGAGGAGCTAAGGTAACTCAAATTGCCATTTTGCTTTCCTCTGCCATTCAAACACTTACACCTTTTCTGTTGTCAAATACATTGGATATTTACTGTGCTGAACTCTTTTAAGCTGTGTTTGTGTGGGAGGGGAGGGTTTCTGAGGGAGAAGGCTGCACATCTAATAGTCCCTGCTGGGTTTCTAAAACAAGTTAACATTGTTTGACCTAAAGTGAATAAACCCTCAGCAGAACTGAGGCTGATGACTATATCTGTTAGACTTTGGCTCCTTTAATTTAAAACAAATGAAAGAATGTAGATAGTTTAAGTGAACGCAGAAGAGATGGGGAGTGATATTTTTTTTCCCCTAGACCTTTACAAAATTAGGAAATCTTGCTGTAAACAGGCTTGGCATTTTCAGAAACAAGTTGTTATTCCACAGCGACAGTTTCCAACAGCAGAACACGAAAAAAAAAGACGTTTGCTTTGCTTATGGTTTCAGAGTGTTTCAGTAGATTTTCATTGCTAGGAACCCCAGTTAAAAACAAAGTGAGTTTTGATGGGCTCCTCCTAGCCATAACCTTGATTGCTCAGATTTTACACTGCAACCCATTCCTCTGAGCTCACTAAGCTATACTTGAAGTTGGTTTTGCCTCTGGCTGGATGATGGTAAATTCCTGCAGGCTTGAACGTTTCATATTTCTGTACAGAGTACCAAGTTTGCTTTGGAGCTGAAATGTTCATGTCCCAAACCCACCAAAATGTACCAAGCCCCAGACTCAGAATAAGAGAGATGGTTGGTTTGAACAACTGAGGCTTCGTGCTGTATATGGTTAATCTTTCCCTGGATGTATGAAGGAAGTAGAGTCTTCTCACACCCCATGTCATTTCTTGTGCCTTGATGGTCATCTCTTGCAATCTGCTACTTTCTGTTGCTGCTTCTCTGTTCATAGGATCTTTGGATGTCAAGGCTACACCTTGAGTACTGTGTCCAGTTCTGGGCCCCTCAATTCAAAAGAGATGTTGAGGTACTGGAATGTGTCCAGAGAAGAACAATGAAGTTGGTGAGAGGCCTCGAGCACAGCTCTATGAGGAGAGGCTGAGGGAGCTGGGGGTGTGCAGCCTGCAGAAGCGGAGGCTCAGGGCAGACCTCATTGCTGTCTACAGCTACCTGAAGGGAGGTTGTAGCCAGGTGGGGTTGGGCTCTTCTGCCAGGCAACCAGCAACAGAACAAGGGGACACAGTCTCAAGTTGTGTCAGGGGAGGTCTAGGCTGGATGTTAGGAGGAAGTTGTTGACAGAGTGATTGGCATTGGAATGGGCTGCCCAGGGAGGTGGTGGAGTGGCCATCCCTGGAGGTGTTCAAGAAAAGCCTGGATGGGGCACTTAGTGCCATGGTCTGGTTCATTGACTAGGGCTGGGAGATAGGTTGGACTGGATGATCTTGGAGGTCTCTTCCAACCTGGTTGATTCTATGATCCTATTATCAGCAATTCTAAGCTGACTGCTGTTCCAGCTCACAGTTGGTACCCTAGCACTCTCAAGATGTACAGCCCACCTCATACCTTAAGCATCCTCCTTGGCTTTCCAGCAGGCAAATGCCTCCTTTCCACCACAACTTTAGATAGGCAGAGATCTTCCCTGAGTGCTAAGTCTTGCATAATTCTGCATGAGTTTAAAATTAGTTCAAAGGGACCTTGCCTTGCACCCCGTGACTGGTGGAGGTGCACAACTGAAGTTTCAGGATGCCGAAGTTCTCTCTTACTATGGACCTTGTGGCAGGTCTGGCTGCAATTCTCTTTAGTAGTGCTCTGGAACACTTGATAAGCACCAGCATCTGTGGCCAAGTGAGGTAGGTGTGACTTCTTGTAAAGAGAAGATTGAAATAGAGGAAAGGAGAGACTTTGGTCACAGTTCAGTGTATACATGGGAGCAGCAATTACATTTATTTCTGTTGCCAGTGCAGGAACAGTAGAGTGTTCTCAGAATGATCATTACCTCAGCAACACCTACAAGTGACAATTTCTGAAAGCAAACATCAGAACAAACATCTACTTGCTCAGAGGCATACCTCTTCCTACTCACTCTCACTTTCATTCCCAAACTCAGACTCTGTTAAACTTGGACCTTTTCCTGCTTGTCAGATTTTTAGTTTTTCTCCTTATCCCAGCACAGAACCTTCCAAGATTAACTACTGTCTCCCACTGCTATTTACCATCTATCTCATCTCCCCTATCCAGGTTCTCCACACTAATCTAAAAACTTCTGTAAGAAACCTCCTTCCTCTTTAACTCTCTCTCTCTGCTCTCTAATCCAAAGGTAGTGCACTTGGGACAGGCTCTCACTGAGCAACCTCATTGCTTGTGGCACCCCATGTCTGACATATGGTGGGCTGCAGCTGGTGAGAAATGAGAGGGCCTTCAAGATGGCAAAGACAACACAATTGTGCTGACATGTGATGTTGAGATGGGAGTTGCTTCACAGTGGGCTGGGTACAGGTTACACATGTCTAAACATGTATTGTGCGTGTGAGAGAAAGGCATGTCCCTGGGCCCTACCAGAGGCTGGGATTAAGGATCATGTTGGGAAGCAGGCAGGTACCCAAAACATATTAAATGTAATGAATTTCAGCCTTCCAGTCTACCTGGCCAAGTGATATCCACAGTTTAGCCTCTAGAATTTCTGTAGTCTCAAGATACCAAGATGTTCATTCAGCAAATGATAGTTTAAGGAGATAAAACCCCATAATTATTTCACCACTGAGCCAGCAGAACGGGCAGAACAGATCGGCTTGAGCACATCGCAGCCCCTGGACTGCAGTGCAGGCTTGACTCTGCCTAGCTCAGCAATTCAAACTCAGCTGCTAGACTTTGCACCGAAGCGGCTGAGATGAGCTGGAAGATGTCTGCACTGGCTCTCCTGTGGGGGTGACACTCTTTAGCAAGGAGTGATAATAAACAGTAGGATGGTGCTAACGCTGTAAGCTGCTGCAGCTGTCTGCTAAGTGAGTATGTGTCAACACCTTCCGACTGGAAGGGGAGAAAGTGAAATTACAGCTTTCGGTTACCCTGATTCTGCTTTTGCAACCTCTTTTATTAAATCACTTTCGAGGGGTGGTTAAGGGACTGTGAGGTTTTATCCTGGGCGTTACAGATCCTAGGTAATGAGCTTGTTTCTGAAGCCTCCTTTGTAAAGTTTTTCTGTTGTAACTACAACATCATATTTAGAATTACAGCAGGATAGCCATGTATGTGAAAGTCCCCCAAACACCCCAGCATCTGGAACAAACACGTCTGCCACAATGAAAATGCTGATCAAGAGGAAGAAAACGAAGCACACAGTTTAATAAAAGATTTGACAGTGTAAATATTCTTTTGATACTTACACAGATATATCAGAGTTAATAATAAGGTCTGTTTCCTCAGCCTAACTCTGAAATAATTTGGGATTCTAGGCTCACGTTTTCCTCTGTGGTATTTTCTTGTCCTATTATAGTTTTAAAGCTAGAGAAAATGATTTGCAGTGTAAGAAAAGTAAAACTGGAATATTCGTCACTGTAGTGATGTATCTGTGCTGATTATAAATAGAGACCTGACAGATACTAAACGATCATTTGAGAATCTGCTTGTGGTTTAATCTCTCAGACATTTTGCAGATCTGACAGCTTTCTGCATGGGTATTAGTTAAGACACTAATTTAGGTTTGGAGTCAGTACTGCGGCTCCTGTGGAAAATTAGTGATTCTTATGAATATACAGAACTGATTTTACATACATCACAGATTGTTGCTGATGTTCTGTGGATTTATGTGATGACTGCAGTGCATAGAGCACTATGCAGCTATGCTTTTGGTTCTGCTTGGTTACAGCTTCCACCAGGAAGTGTCCTGACTGTTCACCTTCTCAAGCCTTCAAAAATCTCAAGTCTTTACAACTTTCTGGTCTTTTCAAATTCTTGACAACTGAACACCAGACTATATTATAGGTTTGCTCAGGGTCTGGATGGCAAATAAATCTTTAAATGTTGTATGCTTGTGAGAAACTATTAGGAAGCTGGACACGATCCTGTGGATCACCAGCTGAACAGCAGCATGATTATTTAAAATATGTATAAATGATCGCTGCTCCAGGTTAGGTTCATCCACAAAGTAGTCTTTAGTAGCAGAAAGTTATAGAATCATAGAATGGCAAGGTGGAAAGGACCTCAAAGATCATCTAGTTCCATAGGCAGGGACACCTCCCACTAGAACAGGTCACTTAAGGCCTTGTCCAGCCTGGCTTTGAATACCTCCCTGGGCAACCTGTGCCAGTGTCTCACCACCCTCACTGCAAAGAACTTCCTCCTAACATTCACTCTAAATTTCCTCTCTGCCCGTTTAAACCCATTGCCCCTTGTCCTGTCATTGCAAGACCTTGCCAATAATTCTTCAGAAACTACTGCAAGTTTTGAACTCTGTGTAGACCTACTGAAATCCGTGGCAGCACACTATTGTAGGTCAGCATCTCAGACGGTGATACAGCCCTCGGTTAACAACACCCTTTGCAACTCGGCAGATGTGTCCTTAGTTGAAAAGAATCAGCACTTGGAGCTTGAGCCTCTTCTTCCAGCTACTGGATGTGAGGTCTTTGCTGTGTTCTCTGGATACCACTCCTCATGCCTGCCTCAGGTGCAAGCGGCCGACCGGACCTGTCACCTCTTTTCAGGTCACCTCAGAGCAGCATAGTAAAAAAGTCACCACAACCCAAATTAGCATCATTGTTCCGAGTCCACAAACAAGACACGACCTTTCATCACACACAAGACCTTTATTACTTCTTACAAGCGCTGTGTTTCCACTCCCTCTCACGGAGACCTTACTTGTTTAGCCTCTGCACTGTTTCTCCCCACACCACGGACGTCAACCAGCCCTCGTCCCAGAGGCCCCCGAGGCGCGGCCGTTACCGCCGCCGTCCTGCAGGGAGACCCCGCAAGAAGCCAGGCGCAGCTCGGAGCTGCACACAGAGGCAAAATCGTCAGTTAGGACAGAAACCCAGCTATTATTCCGTGTGAACACTCCCGAAAACGACGACGACGGCGGCCTCAGGGTGTGCTGGCGGGCGAGGGGCGGAGGCCAGCGGCGGGGTGCGGGCCCGGCGGGGCTCTGCGCTCCCCGGCCGCAGGGCGGGTGTCCTGGAAGGCAGCCGGGAGCCAGTTCCTGCCCTCGCGGTGTCGTCTGAGGAGGTGGGTGGATTTTTGGAGGGAACAGAAACCGCCAGCCTGGAGGCGGGGAAGAGGACGGGCTCCCCAACGGCCCGAACGGCGGAGGCAGCAGGAGCCGCCAGCGCTGGGGACGCCTCGTTGCCGCTGAGGGGCCGGAGCCCCGCGGGCTGCCGAGTAAGAAGGGGCCAGCTTGAGGGCGAGCGAGGCAGTGCCGCCCGTCGCGGCACGGCGCTCCCGCTCCGGGCTCGGCGGGCTGGCGGCGGTTGCCGCCCCTGTCTCTGTCAGGGCGGGAGCCAACGTGAGGGGCTGGGGAAGCCTCGGTGACTTCCAAAGGCTCGGAGTGCAAAGGGAATAGGGAGAAAGGGAAGCGGGCAGCGCCGCGGACAGCGAGATGCCGCGCTGGCCTGAGGAGAAAGTGCAGTCAGCGGCGTAGGGTAGGCTGCTGAGCCGCGCAGGAGCCCGCGCCTTTAGGGGAGCGCTGGCTGAAGCTCGGCACGCCCATGGCTCCCCCTCCTGCTGAGCCCGGAGCTCAGCGAGCGGCCCCNGCGGCGCGTCTGTGCCGAGGGAGGGGCTGCGGGCGGGGCGTGGGGCGCGGTGGTCTGATCGCGAACGGCTCCAGCTACGTAGACTGGGGGGAGGGAGCTGCCTGTGAGCGGGGTAGGTTTATGTGAGAGACAAAAGCCCGGCTCCGCCAAGTGAGGGTCTCGGTTTCGCTGTTGCCGGGGGGCTCTTTTGTTGCGTTTTGCTAACCGGAGTTTGTGCCTCTCACCCGGTCAGCGTGCTGGTTACTGCCAGGGCGAGAACCGCGAACAGGCGGCAGCTTCCGCCCGGCCCCGCGGCTCCCTACCCCGTACTTCACCGGTTGATCAAAGTTCATCTGGGCCCAAGCGAGGAGCGATCAGGCTGCTGCTCCCGTCAGCTGAGGCTCCTCTTCCTCCCTTTGCGGCCCGGGGCGGCATTGCTCCGTCTTCGCTCCCTCCGGCAGCATGAACGCCTGTGTGTAACGAAGGAGGAGGGAGTGGGCGCCTCCTGCTTCTCTCCTCCCCGCGGCTGGAGCTCTGGATAGGAGGAGCCGGAGGAAGAGGAAGATGACGAGTGGGTGCAATTAGCCTAACAAGGGACGGGTGGTGGAGGAGGCGGCAGCAGCCGCCCCGTGCCGAGGACTGACACATCTGCTCTCTCTCTTCTCCAGCCATGAAGGCAGAAGCCGGGGAGCGCAGCTGAAGCTCAGGCCCGTCCCGGCGCTTTTCCTTATGGCAGCTGCCTGAAAGGGCCGAGTCCCCCTCCCCCGACGGCGGGGCTGGCCTCGTCGCCTCGGTTGTGCGCGAGTGACTCTGACGCTGGTTCCTCGCTCCCCTCTCTTCCCTTCCCCGATGTGGGGTCCAGAGGATTTGCGCCTCCTTTGTAACCGGGAATGAAATAATGGCGACCCGGTGGGCAGCGGGGCCACCCGGCGGAGATGGAGACAACGATCCCCCTCCGGGCGGCGGCGGCGGCAACGGCAACGGCGCCGTCGGCCAGGTAGGCACGGTGGGGGCGGGCGGAGCGCGGGCTGCGCGTACGCGGCGGCGGGCAGGGCCGTACTGTGCCGGGNGTGCGGCTCCCCGGTAGCGAGAGGGGAGAGTGCCCGTGCGGCCGGGGGCTTGCCGCGTAGCCGGTGCGTCGCTCCGGGGCCGAGAGACAGGGGCCTTCCGCTGCCGGACGGGCCGGGCGGAGTGACCGCTCTGCCGGCTCTCGGGACGGCGGCTGCTGTGAGGCTCCTCGTACCCCCTAGCCTCGCGGTCAGCTTGGGGTCCCTATGTCAGTTTCTCCGCGTCCCGACTCTGTCAGCCCCGGCCCCGAGGGACGGGAGCGCGTCTCTGGGTGGCACAGTAGTACAACTTCGTCCTCACTCAGGCTCAAACCCTGGTGCTTTTTAGTAGAAATATGAGCCTGGCCTCTCCCTCCTTGCAGCCTGTACTTGCCACGCTCCTGCCTGTTCGCAGCGGCTTGTATCAAACGTATTTCTATCCGTGGCATGTGTTGTTGGAACGGTCCCGTGTTTAGTTTAAAAACTTTATAGCGTGCCCTGTGGTGGCACCATTGCATGTTTCGACTCGCAGCGAAGTTTTTAACACTGAGCTGTGCCTGTTGCTTCCTTCTGTGTTCCCCTATGAGTAGTAAATGTCTGTGAAGCAACTGTAACGTAAGATCTAGCAAAGTACACATTAACAATTTAAATGGATTTGTTCTGAGACCTGTCTAAAACTTTATTTATGAAGACAAACTTGTTTTTTTGTATCTCAGGGTATGTTGTGCTAAAGGCTAACTTAAATATGTGTAGGACTGTGCAGTGGATGTCCTTTATATGGCTACTCCTCTTTTGTTTGCTGAAATTGCAATATAGTAGAGTCATTTTAACCTAGAGACCTTCAGAATGAAAGTGTCAGTGGCTTATGGTTTGGTCATAGGGTTTTTCTGGTTTTAAGGACACCAAGTTTCAGTTTAACAGTTATCCTCAATTCACCCTCTTGTCTTGGTGTAAAAGTTGCACACATGATACTGTAGTATTTTCCTTTCTGCCATTAGCTCAATTGAGAGATTCAGAATCTTTTCGAACAGGTGAGTGAGGTGAGGACAAAATGCGAGTCTTCAGTAAGACAACAGAAAAGGTTTAAAATTCTATTATAAACGGTGATCCTGGTTTGTATGTAGATTTAATCGTACGTGTTTCTTGTTAATGTCCTTTCTGAAAACGTGACTGAAAACAAGGCTGTTTTGAGAGGACCTGGCCTTTAATACTTTGCTGTTCAAATATTGTTGGAAGAGGGAGGAAACCCCATGTCCAAGTGCAGAAATGAAAATCTGCTTTTTAATTCTATGTTATTGAGAGTGCTGGTCTTTTGGCACTAGCACTTGTCATAATCCGCCTATCCCTACCGTGGTTAAGTCCTAACATGGCCTGTGGGGCTTTAGGTGCTCGTCATGCTTAAACTGTGTAATTTGGAACGACTAATGGTTATGGAATTGCAAAATGGGCTGCTCTGTCGGTCGTTTTGCCTGGTACTTACATGTTGCAGTTACCTTTTAACTGCTAGAGAACATGCACGTAGCTGATGATTGCCTTAATCAGCAGTCATGACATAATCTTTGCTTAAACACAGATAAACCTCATCAATGCCTAGTCACAGTCGCAGTGCTTTTGCACTTACTTTACTGCATGACTTAAGGTGCCACTTACTTTACAACTCTTTTTTTTCATATGTTGGTGCCAAATGCCAAGAGAGAGTGAGGATTTGTGGCTTGGCATTTGCTGTTTCAGTTCAGTTGATGGAGCAGTTGCTTCATGTGCTCTATGGGAACAAATCCCTTTGACTGAAGTCTTACTGGTGTTTTCTGTTGGAAAAGAAGTTGCTGCAGTTACAGTGTTTTATAGTGTGCTAATACTGACATGCAGGGTGTTAGCAGTTGTGGGAAATGATTTATCTTTTCAGGACGCTGTATCCCATATGCTGTTTGCATTGTAATGCAATATTAGCTCATCTGCATTTAATGTGCAGATGTAGACCTGTACACACAGCAGGCTGGCACAAGAAAGGTTTCAAGCATAGCCTGCATTCATCACAGGCAAGGGAGTTGCAACAGAAATTAGGCTTTTCAGCCAGTTTAAGGCTTTGGAAATGTGCAGCTATAGTCATCAAGGTTTGATCAAGTCCTCTGGCTTCAAGATCAGTGGTCAGGCAAAAGAAGGGAACGTCTGACTGAGAAGCCAGTACTGCTGTGTATGTTTGTATGCAGAGGTGGGAGAATTGAGAACATGTGTTACGGCGACTTTCGGTAATGCCAGTGTCCCTTGTTTTGCATGCCTGTCAGCTCTGTTACTGTGTCCCATTTGGTCATGCCTTGCTATGATTTCGATTTTTACTTAATTTTTGTTGTTTTTCTCTTTGGTTCTGTACCTGGTGGTCTTTCTCACTTCAGAGGCTGTTCAGGGATGGCCGAGAACAAAGCTTGCACGTTCAGGCTTGGAGGCTCTGCTCTGAACATACAGTGCCTGTTCAAAGGGGCAGATCATGTCTTCTGGGCTCTCAGGGGAGCTGGCAGAAAGGGCCTGGGACTCTCAGGGCTGTTTGCCATTCTGTTTGAAATCTGACACACATTTGCAAATGGCTGAAAGAATTGCTGAGCTTATGTTCGTAAGGGCAGATACGCGACAGCATGTTCTTTCTGGCTTTCAGATTAATAGGCATATACTATCTGTTTTGTCAGGTCGTAGCAGTGTTTTGTTGGAGCGATTAAGCCCTGCTCTGGTACTAGCACTACCAATTCAGTCACAACATCCCATCTACAGGCTTGTCCAGATTTGAGGTTGTAACTGGCTTGTTCATTAGTGTAAATTTAGTGTCCTTCTATCTAGAAAGGCACAACAAAAAAGAACAAGAAGTGCTGCCTTTTCCTTATTTTTTTCCCTCCACGATTTCATGTTTGCTTTAAAAGAATTGCTGAATGCGTTTGTGGTATAGTTTACTGTTAATCTGTATATGAATATAATTTGAAATGTTAAATACAGGATGAATAAAATATTAACCACAGCACATGTGGCTTTAAAAGCCAGGGTTTTTTTTGTTGAAAACAAGACTGTTTGCTCAGCTTACAAATGCTAGAAATACTTTATCGAATAATTTTATTAAGAATGTTGAGTATTTTTCTGTTGTATCTAGTTGGAGCACACGGGTGTGTGGATGTTTATTGTGAATTTGTAATAATTCATTGCAAATGTGCATTAAGAGAGTGGGGTTTTGCTTTTGTGGGATTTATTTGGCTGGTGTATTGCCGGGTATTTTTTGCTTATCAGCTGAGTTGTTAGGAATAGTTGATTAAATTTAGACATTCCAGAGTTTTTGTATTTGGCAGTAATTAGGAAATGCATTTCCAAGGACTGAATGTAAAAGAAAAAGGTTATTTAGTGCTGGCTTTGTAACCAAAAGCTCTACGTTTGAGAAAGGAGAACACCAACCCCTAATATTCTCAGTCCTACACTTTAACAGAGAGAGCACAACTGCATAAACCAAAGAGAAGCCTGTGGTGGAAGGGTCAGGAATCAGAGAAGGGCAGTGGTGGCACTAAAAATAGAAAATGATTGATGTTCTCACTAGCAATAATTAATAGATCATTTACTATTTTAACAACACAGTTGGGATGACATTGGTAAACTTGGAGTGGTGACTGCCAGGTGTTGCCTCTCTGCCGTAGTGCACAAGTACTAAAGGGTTGTATTTTGATATTGCATTTCAATCTTTATGTGATTATGCCTGTAAACATGGAAACTGTCCTGGAACTTGGTGGTGTTAGGTGTCAATGCTTTTCCTCTGTCCCATACTCAGAGGCTGTAAGGTTCAACCATAATGTTAAAAGTCAGAAGGAGAGAAAGGCATTCGTAAGGTGTTTTGTATGTCAAGTAATAAACAATACCAAAAAGCAATCATTAGAAGTGTGTTATTTATGGTGATAGAGAATTCTGCACAAACCTTGCACTAAGGGAGAATAAATCCATTAAAAATACCAGCATTACCAGGAGCTGTGGTTGCAGCTATTCAGAAACCTTGAGTCAAATCCCGTGTAATCATACAAGCATAATACTGACTTCTGTCTCCATTTATGTCAGAGTAAGCCTGAGGTAGTTTGACAGAACATGGACCTATTCCATGAAGGAAGTATTGCGTATTTGATAAGCAAAAGTATAAAGCAGCAAACAGTTCCTTCAGGAGAAGGGATCTGCTTTCAAGTGTAGCTGCATCTGATGGTTTTTTAAAGTGGCTTTCTGCTTTTCCCCGAAATCCATCTTGATTGATTGATTGTACTACTTTTCCTAATTGCCTGGAAAGACAACCCGAGTTTTACAAGAGAAACCTGGTGTTTTGAAGGATATCTTGAACCTTGTCAGCACAAAAGAATTGCACTTATTTCATGCAGTATCTGCATTGGAAGAGTGAACTTTTTTGTTTACCAGGCTTAACAAACATGAGAGCACTGTCTTGGCTTTTTTCCTTATATAAGCTGATTTCAATGATTCCTTTTACCAAAGTGTGAAAATAACACACCCACCACTTCAGATGGACTTGTACTTATTTCCTGTCTGTTGTATTTAGTTTCTTACACAAAAAGCAGCTGAGAGAACAGTTGGGGACAATATTTCATCTTACATGCTGTAGGCATTTGTGAGCTTCTCCTTCTTGAATATGAAAACATACTCGTGTGAGTGGATGACCAAATTTTAGCTCAGCAGAACAGTTTGGACTCTGGAAAGAGAAAAAGCTGGCAGGGTTTTGGTGGGTTTTGATTTTGTGGATACATACTTGTATTTCTCTGTAGACCATGATTAGAATAGAAATGTGCAACCAGGGAGATTTATTAGTAGAGAAACCTTATGTATCTTTTCCTAAGGAAGTCCCAGAGTCACAGACTGGTTTGGATTGGAAGGGTCCTTTCAGTGTTGTCTTGTCCATCCATCTGCACTGAGCAGGGACATCCCCAACTCGAGAGAGTTGCTCAGAGCCCCAAACAACTTGACCTACATGGTTACAGGGATGGGGCATCTCTCTGGGCCAGTGTAGTGTAGCAGTGTTGGAGTAATCTGTTAGGAATATATACTGATGCTCTGTGGTGTTTTTCAGTCTGATGACAGCTGGCAGAAAAGTGAAGGTTTTCTAGCATTCAGAGGTTATGTTTATTCTTTATTGCAGTCATAATTTGTATAGAAAATTGCATAGGATAAGGAAGCAGGTGTAAAAAAGAGATGCTAAATCATGAAGGTAATGATGCTGAATGAGAACAGCTTTAGTTTTTGTTGGTAACAGGGTTTGTTGCTTTTAAAATTATGAGTTAGGCCTGGTATAAATGAGATTTCTAAATGGCTGTTGAAGCAGCCTGAACTGACAGCAATCCAGCAGAAGGCTGATGAGCTGTCAGGTGTGACTCCATGGTTGTAGAAGGTGTCAATGCTATGAGCTCATCAAATCCTTGAATTTAGGGCTGTGCTGCAGAGGAAGTGTTGGTCTGCCTACACTAGTAGATAATATATGTATATATACTAAATAATAGGTCGTGCCAAGCATGGAAGAGAGTTATGCTGTCTGATGAGACCAGTGGATGAATGGGGAT
>VWYK01100162.1:0-10687 GCA_013399775.1 Semnornis frantzii
AGTTTAAATCTGGACTGCTGCCCTGACATATACTGATAATTCCTACAGGAACTGTGGGGTTCTTTCTGGTTTCATAGCACAGCTGTTACCCAGACATCATATAAATTGAGACAAATCTTCTTTCAAGATATTTTGGATCACTGCAGAACAAGTCCAATACCAACACCTGGGCAATTGAGTCACACCTTATCTATTGTAGATCTGACTCTGAATTATATTTAGGATGCCAGTTGTTAAGATTTTTAAGTACCTGTGACATCATATAATTGTGATGTAGCATATTTCTCCTGGTGAAAAAACTCAAGAGGAGGAAATGAAGCAATGTCCCCTGGTGGTTAAGGTTGTAATAGGTATTTTTCAAGTGGTAGGCAGTGATTTTTACACCTTTCCAGCATTTTTATAGGAGAGACAGGTGGTCTCTTGTTTCATCTCACTGACCATAAAGGCAGGTGGAGGAAAGACTCCAGACTGCCAAACATGGGAGTTTCTTGCAGTGGTGTCTAGCCCCAGAGCTTTAAGAAGATCTCAGCAGAGCTGCTTGCCCATGTGGGAACTATGCAGCTGGAGGCTTTGGTCAGTAGATTTATCGTGGCTGATACAGTACAAAGATAAGCTCATAGTGTTCTTAGTCCCACTCTGCTGCCTAATTTTGCTGTATCAAATATGTTTGTGTGAGTCAATAGGAACCATATCACAATCCATATGGGAATCCCTTCCCCTCTGTTTTTGTGGACTTACCCTGCACTTTTTAGCACTTTAAGGTACTTGGAGTCAGAGGACTTAATTGCTTTCCTATACTATATGTGTTTGCAAAATATTTAGATGAATGATGAAACACATTGTTGGATGTGTTGTGATGCCTCTAGTTCATGGAAGTTTTAGTCACCAGAGATCCCACCTTTGGTGTTCCTGGCTGTAAATGTTGATGAGATGCCCATGTCAGAGGTGTGCCATGAACCAGTGTTGGAGATGGTAGCAAAGACAATTGTCATTTCTGGTTTTTAAGCAGTGTTGTCCCAGCAAAAAGCACTCACAAAGCATATCTTCAGAACTGATGCTGCAAAAAACCACAATTCTTTACATATTTAGGGGGGTTTTGTGATGATCCACAGGAAGGTCAGATTGCTTCATGGCCAGCTGTACCAGCTGATGGTGCTAACAGTCCTGACCTTTCCTTATTCCTCTCCACTGCTGGAGTGGCCTCACATGTGGCAGCAGTAAACAGAGTTGCTCTTTTCCTTAAAGTGATGTATCCATCCAAGTTTATTTGGTAAACTTTATATAAACCAATGTCCAGATCAGAGCTATTTAACTGAAATAGTTAAATTTAGTCTACTTTGTTGGTTTTTTTTCCTTAGAATAATTGATGTTCCTTACTTTTTTTCTATTAGGAATAGAGTGGAAGTCATGGCAAATGCTCTTTCACACTAGTACTAAGTGACAACCTTTTCTGTATATTAGCATTTTCTTCCATAGACAAGCATCCTTCACTCTCCCCTTAAATTTTATTACTTTATCAGGTCAGGGTTTCCAAATTGGATAAAACTCTCTCATTTTCAGAAAAAGTTGAGTTGCTTGTTGAAGTTTTTTTTGGAAGATGTGCTAGTAGTGATGTAGTGTAATTTGAGAGTAAGAAGTTCTTTTGACTTGAAAAAGCTGGTATTGTGAGTGTGATTTAAGCAATCACAAGGCCCGAGCTCCTATTCATCTGAGCCCTGTGTATCAAACTTGTAGCAGATTCAACTCACAACTGGTAAATTCAGACTTATGCAGCCAATTATCTATACATGTCTGGCTTCACCCAAGCTATGCAGATAATCAAGGTTCCTATGTGCATCTTTGAGCAGTGGTACATGTTTCTGAAGCCTTCAGTGTGCAAGTAAGTTAACTAAGGAAGCCTCAAAGTGTAAAGTTTAACACAGTTGGATATACATTTGGCTTCACTGGGTTGGGGTTGGTGGTTCCTGCCTCCCCAAGCACATTTGTACCCTTGTAATGAATTCTAAGTAGTCCCTAAATGCTACTTATTTTGATCATATTCTTCTTCTGAAGCTCCTTTGGTTCTTTGGCAAGCTCCTGGTAGTTATTGAAGTGGTTTTATATATAACAAGTATCAGTGTACATGGTGATCATGCCCATTAAGCCCTGCAGAGTGACCTGGATGAGTCAGTAAGGCAATGAAATGTGTGGTCAGATCTGGTCCTAGTCAGCAAAGTCCTTGATGGTGTACATGGCAGAAGCCAGTTCTATCATTTGAAATCTCTGTAGGGATGTTTTTCATGGCTGCATCCAGACCCATCCAGTTTGCATTTCCTCACTCTATGGGTGGTAGTTTTTATTGCAGATCCACGTTGCTTACCGTGGAGCTCTGTGATTGTTTTCATTGTAACTTCTGCATGTCCTGCTTTTAAGGACATCACAGGTCAGAAAACATGGAACCTCTCTGTTTCCTTGTTCTCTGCAGCACACTTTGGCCCAGAGTCATGCCATGGTGGGACCTTGCACTGGCACTTACCTCTATGTGGTTGTGACCGATGCCGCTAGAGAGATTTGCATGGAAAGGAAGGTGGACTCCTTTCTAGCTGCCCTCCTGTTCCACCAGTAACACGAGCCTGAGCCCTGCTATGCTATGGGAATCTGAGGCTCAGTGACCTTACTGAGTGATAGATGCCATGGGTTATTGTCTTCAAATCATAGGAAGGGCATCAGTGTGAAGAATAAAAAAAGACTGACTTTGTACTCCTGCTTTTGCCACTGCCAGATGAATTCCAGATCTTGGTTCTGAACATGCTACCTTTGCATATAGTGTAGATAAGGCTTCCAGTTATGCTGTTAGTCTCAACAGTGAGGTATGGTGGTTCCTTCTCATGTACAAGGTGAAGAAAGGGTTTACCTTCATTGATAAAAGCACACATAAATGAGGAGAGAAAATGGGGGAGTCACTGAATTCTTCAAACATGGGCTGTGAATTTTAAACAGCTCTGGAGGTGTTTGATGATGGTGAAATGCTGAGAAATGTGTGTTCAGGTTTACAAAGAAGAAATTTTTGGAAACTAGATTCCCTAATCTCTGGTTAGGAAGACTCTAATTTAGTGAACCCTTAAAATCATCCCTGAATTTATGTATGTGCTCAATTCTCATTGACATGCAGAAGTACAGAAATGAAACAAAGGAATAGAGAAAAGAACACTGAGATTCTTACTGCTGGCTGGGATGTTTTGGTGATTGTGTAAGCTAGGAAAGTTCTTTCTCTGTTTGCTCATCACAGAAAAAGGCTTTTTTTTTTTTCTTTTTTCAGATTTTTTTGTTGTTCATCTGCTGCCAGTTCTAAAGGATCAGAGAAGCTTTTAAAAAACTATGACGTTGGGGTTTTTTTTAATTATGAAAAAGCAATTCTTTTCAACAGTGACAAAGGTGACATCACATTTCAAGCTATGTACTGCTTTGGCTGTTGGTTTTTTTTTTTTTTACTTTCTTTCAAAATACACTGCTGTATGATTTCTTTATTTATAGATGAGAATATGAGTAGACTTGAGTATGTTTGGATAAACCGTGGTGCATGTCTCTTTGTATGTGTGTATGTGGTCAGGCACTACGTAGCTATAGTAAAAGGATTGCTAAATACACCACCCTGTGATCTGCGTAATGTGTCCTGTAACGATTGGTTTGTGTCCAAAAAAGGGCAAAACTGACTTCAGAAATGCATTAAAATACAATGAAAATGTCATCTTCCACTAGTCTCTGTTAAAGCACTTGTGCTTTGCACTGTAATATAAAAATGTTAGAAGGGGGCAATATTATTTTTACCCCAGACAGGAATGCAGAAGCAAAAGATATCCTTACCCAAAGAGCCTTTCTCCCAGATTAATTTCATGAGCTGAGGACAAGCACCTAGAGGGTCTGTGTGGTTAGTAGTCATGGAGGGACACAGCCTGTCAAGGTTTAGTAGTCATGGAGGGCCACAGCCTATCAAGGTTTAGTAGTCATGGAGGGACACAGGTTGTCAAGGTTGTCTCATTTTCTATGCACGTATCAGTGACATTATTGACTCAGGACGTGGGTCTCTAAATAAGGTTTTAGCAGCCTAAGTTTCTGTCAGAGAATTTTGGCATGTATAGGTAGGGAGCTGTGGGGAAAAATAAAAGGTTGCTTTGTACTTCAGCTTCTTGGGAGTTTTATGACTGGATCCTCTGAAACAGGTTTTCCATGGAAAAAAACACTTCATATTTGTTCTTAGGTTTTCTTTCCTTCTGTCCATTTCTCCTTTTAATAATTGAAAACTACTGTTCATTATTTACATAAAACTGTCTCCCTTGGGTCTGCTTTCTGTAACCTTTCCCCTTGGAAGAATTCTAGGAATTTGCTGGCTTTCCTCAGGGGGACCCTGGCCGTGTTTTATCTGAGACTTCAAGCTAGGTAGTTGGTAATTTTTATGATGAAGTAACTTACTATGTTTAAATGCTTGCATTTAACCACTGCATAGATTTGCCATTGGAGCCCAATTGGAGAAGTCATTTATATAGGAAAATACTCATTTTAATTTGGCATTCAGCCTTCTTGGTAGCTGACAGGAGATGTCTACATGCAAGATGGAGACATAGTAACAACAGCAATATAACAATGACAATAACAGTGACAACAACCACAATAATAACAACAATAAAAATAATAAGAAGAAGAATAATGAAAAACCTAAATGCCCTGAAGGCAAGGTATTTCAGCTGTTTTTTCCTAGGCTCTGCTGCTTTCTCTTTCTCTTTTTTCTTTCTGGTCTGTTTTTTTTCTTGAAAATGAGGACGTGTCAGAAGCAGAGGCCTCAAGTGCAGTATAAAATGACCCCAGCACAAAACTCCAGCATTCCTCATCCTTCCCTCCCCAGCTGCTAGCATCAGCCAAGGCAGCACACAGGCTATGCTGCTGCCAGCACAAGCTCCCTGGCTCTCCCAGCTTCTCCTCCCATCCCACCCTCCTCCTCTTGCCAGCAGAGCCAGCACTGCTGCATGTTAGGTAGGCTGCAGCTATTTCAAATCTGAAGTACAGGAGCTGTCATTGTGATCCTTCACTTTGGATCAGCAAGGAGAGAGGTGGGAGGAAGGGGCTTTCTTCTAAGAGTACAGGGTTTTTTAGGATCACTTGCTCAATAGTTATTTCGTCGGAAGTACTCATACAGAAATTACTTGAAAGCCACCTGAACGATGCTCGAGGTTCTATAAGCCCAGATGGAATTTCCTAGAGAGCATCCCGAGCTACACTTGTCTCACAAATTCATTTTCTAACTCCCTTTTTCATGTCCCTCTGCCACAGGATATTTCAAAGATGATTTGGCTGCCATTGAGACTTGGAGATCTGATGCCACAATGAGGACTCACACACGGGGAGCCCCAAGTGTGTTTTTCATACACGCAGTTTGCTTCGCCTTTGCCTACGGTGCCAGGGAGGACCCAGACGCGATGGTTCCTTTTGTCAATGCCAACTATGACAGCTACCCCATGCTCTACTTCTCCAGAGCAGACGTGGAGACTCTGCGTCTCCAGGCTGCCAGCACACACCAGCACATTGCAGCTCGTCTGGTGGAGGCGGTGCAAACGATGGTGTCTAACCCCCTGGAGTACCTCCCACCCTGGGACCCGAAGGAATTCAGCGCTCGGTGGAATGAAATCTACGGCAACAACCTCGGGGCGCTGGCGATGTTCTGTGTCCTCTACCCTGAAAACATCGAGGCCATCAGCATGGCCAAGGATTACATGGAGAGGATGGCAGCTCAGCCTAGTTGGTAGATTTTTGTCCTTTATTTGTTTTTTTTTTAAAGTTATTCTTACTTGCAGCTGGGGGAATGAGTGGATGAGTTAATTGCTTCAAGTACTTTAGTTGTTCACAGGATGTCAGGGGCGGGGAGGGACTCAGAGAGATCATCAAGTACAACCCCTGAATCCAACCCTGTCATGGTTTGGGAGTTCCCCCCCACAAACATCCACACTTGTAAAATGACCCAGACTAGAACTCAGCCGGGCTGGAAGTTAAGAGATGAAGCTCTATGTACAGCTTAGCACAATATACAAGCAGAGATATACACTATACACAGGAATATTTACAGAAATATACAAGGTAAAAGGAATACAGAAACACAACACCCCTCCCAGAAATCAGAGACCCCAGGAGGGGCTCCCCCAATGGAACGTTCTAACATTCACTTAAACAGCAACTAACTTGCCAAGTGCATTTGCCCTCTTCTGAACCACCAATGACAAAAAACTTTACCATTACTCAAACCATCTTGTTTCAAATTAATGCTGAGTGTGACCTTTTCTGTACCATCTTAGTTGCTATAAAGTTAACCAAAAAAAAAAAAAAATCCAAACCAAGACAGGGGTTTCATGACCAATTCGTGGCAAGAAATGCAAACAGTGTTAATTTTTAATCTCTTTTCATTCCAGACTCATACATATCTTCTGTGTAATTCTTCCTTAGAAGGAATTCAGGAACAAACTGAATGAAAAAGGTATAGATAGAGGCAAAAGGAATGATAAAAGGTGTAGATAAAAATGACCCACATGAAAAAGGTATAGGTGTAGATAAAAGTGACTTATGAAAAAGGGATATTTCAATATTGAAATATTGGTTCCCCTGTATCAGCTATTTAAGTGGTGAATGCCACAGAAATACAGGAACTAGAACAAAAGAAGTAGGAGATGCACTGAGCTTAAGTTGCTGGCATGTCAGAGAAGAGAGGACACACAGGAGTTGGGAAGAAGAGTATTGGCACAGCAAGGTGGTGGTAATTTCCAGAATCTTCCATTGAAGTACAAAGCTTTAATCTTGCTTACCTCCAGAGGCAGTCTGTGTTTCTCCTGCCACACTCCTGCCCTCTGCTTTCAGATGGATAGAGCTGTACAGAAGAGAATTCAGGGACATGTAACAATCTCAAGCAGGATCTACAGACTTCTCCAAAGTCAACACATTTCTCCCCAGTGGTGTTGTTCACACTTTCTTAACATGCTTTGGGTAGTATAAACACATAGTTACGTGGGCATCTGGTTTAACAGAGTAAGAAAGAGGAGCAGTAATACCTTGAGTAGTGAAACTTACTTGTATCTCTTTCAATTCCTACATCTCTCTCACTGTCTCAATAACCTCATTTCAGTTCCATGTGTCCTGTGAATCCTGCCTTGGATTAATTGTGGTTCCTCTTTCCCTAAGGCTATCCTTTGTCCAAGCTGACCAAATACCAATCAGAACTCAGCAGATATCCAATTTCTTCTTGGCTCTGATGATATTTACCTCCTCTAAACTACTGTTTTACTCCAGCAAGTATCTTACTTCAGTGAAAAAAATTGCTGTGCTTTTCCCATCTTTCCAGTTTGATCTAGACAGTTCATTCAGCAAATGATCAAGGTTTGGGCAAAAGCAGTGGCTGCAGTGGGCATAGTAGAGGAAGTACAGGAGGAAATCAGAAACATAGGCAGTGGGGCTGGGATAAGCTGCCCCTTACACAATCTCCACCTGTCCAGCTTCTCAAATGCTGTGACACAAACATAGATCTGTTTTCCATTTATGTTTTTCCACAGACAGCTTAGGGCTCAATGCTCTCAACACAGAGTTCACACCGTGAACTGAAGTTTCGAGTCTTGAATGTTTGGAGACTCATCTGCCAGATCTCCTTATGTCATTAGCAAAAAGGGCTTGTCAAGAGAGGTATTAGTAAGATAAGTAAATCAGAGGAACTTTTCTGTCCCTAGACTTTCTTTATGATACAGGTGCCTAGACTGCTATGTAAATTGTCCCCAAAATAGCTTTTTATCACTGACAGATTCATCAACATCTCTTGGAAAGCTAAATCTGGCAGTCTCATAGATTCCTTGTTGGCAGCTTGACTCTTTCAGCAGTTTAATCTGGATTTCTTCTGACTTCTGCTGACAGGGCATTGACTCTAAAACAGTTTCAGAATTAAACAAACCCAAAAAAACCCAAACAAACAAACAAACAAACCACCTCAGCTGGATGAGTTTCCTCTAATTTTTGTAGCAACATTAAAGAATGGTTTTAAACTGAGGGAGAGTAGGTTTAGACTGGATCTTAGGAAGAAATTCTTAAAGTGGGACTCCCTTGGCAGCCCAGGGAGGTTGTAGATGCACCCTCCCTAGAGATGTTCAAGGCTATGTGGGATGAGGCCTTGAGCAGCTGAGTGACAGGTGGCCCTGCCCATGGCAGGGAGGTTGGAGTAGATGATCTCAAAGGTTCCTTCCAACCTAAGCCATTCTATGAATAAATAAAATATAAGCCTTAGCGTAAAACAGAATTGTATTTGGTGGTGTGCACAGTAGCTAGATAAAAGAAATATAGTTTAAATGTCACTGGTGATTTGTCCCAGAATGCCAGGAGATTAATGAGACTGACACTTTAAATTTCATCTTTGCATTATTGAGAATGTACAATAATCCAAATAGGATTCAAGATTTCAGGACACAGCTATGAAAAAGTCTGCTGGTAATTGACACACACATGGAAGGGGCACTCAGTGAAGCACTTTTATCTTTTCTCAGCTATTACTGCAGTCATTTTATATCACATAATAAAGTACACCCTTAATTGAGTTCCCATTCATGTGGGCTAACAGAGCTTGAGCCTTTTGTCATAACAACCCATGTTGATAGGTGTGCTGCTCATAACAGAGCATCTGTAATTGCTACATCCTGGAGTGGGTTTACACTTTAGCATACACAAAGGGGCAACAGCTAATAGCTAACTGTAACAATCACTCCAAATAATATGGGAGCAGATAATGTTTTGGAGACTAGCAACAGCAGGGAAACATAGTGCATTAGTATTTCACTAAAACTAGATGAACTTTAATGGCTTTGCCTGTAAAACTGAAAAGCTGGTGTTAAATCTAAGTCGCTTGCTTTCCCTGGGATTTGATACCTCTAGGTGCTGTCTGAAATCCTAGGGCAAGTTTGTCTTTGTATTTAAGCTGCATTATCTTTCCAGAGAACAGAGGATATAGATGTGTTTTCTGACATTTTATCTGAACAGAGGATATAGATGTGTTTTCTGGCATTTTATCTCTGCCTGGCCTCTAGAGCACTCCCCACCAGAAGTGTGTTTTTGGCCGAGGGGATCTGTACTCCTGATTCTTTCCATATGCCGCCTCAGCCCGTTCCTGCCCCGAGTGGAGTGATGTAATTGGAGTCACGCATCGTGCAGAAATAAGAGTCCAGCCAGATACTATGTTTTGGACAAAGCAGTGAAAAACACACGTCTCTGCTAAGTTCACCTTACAAACAAATGCCTCACAAGTTCACAAATTCTGCACCCTTCTCCCAGCAGCAGAGACTTCTCCATCTGCAGCTGCCAGACAAGAGATTTCTGTGCCTTTATTTTTTTTTTGCACATACCTGACACCCCGTTTTTTAAAGACAAGTATGCTATCAATGTGCAGTAAGGTGTGGGATTTGACAGCAAGCCTGACTCTGTGAGTTTCAGAAGGGAGATAATTACTTTCAAGTTGATTGAAACATTCCAAGGAAATGGCAGTGAGGAAGAAGCAGCTAACAGGAGGCTTCAGCTTAACGAATCTGTCATCTCATTAACCAGCAATCCTATAGCCTCCTGTTAGTCCCTCTTTATTAAAAGTGTTGCAGGATGCAATAGGACTGTTGCTGTTAGTATCTAGATGGTGCTCAGTGTTGAACAGTATGGATTTCAAAGTAAAAATATCAAAATATAATAATTAAATGTGCAGATAAATGTAGAACTAAAATAAATTTGCCTGTGCCTAGCTGAAATACAGCAAGTCTCTCTGCTGACACCACTAATTTAGAACATCTGTTTGACTCCCAGTAATCAACCAGCAGTCACATTCAAAGAAAACTTTGGAGGGTTTTATAAGGCTGTGGCATAGAAGTTAGTATAAAAGAATTTGGGGGGATACTGAGATACAGGCTCCTGAAGGGAGGAAGAAAAAGAAGAGTGGGAGGATGAATTTGGTATCTGGAATATATATTATGTTAGTAAGTGAAATATCAAAGCCTCCTGCTGGTTTTATCTTTTTTCATATGTAGCATTTGAAAAAAGAAATTGTGCCTGACTATGAAATTAAATGGCTAGCTGGATTTTGAAGAGTTTCTCTTTACCTTCTTTTTCAGCTGATAGGATCTGTAGGAGACAAATTGTCACTGAAGTTCTGTGGTAGCTGCAGGGAGCTCACTTCATGGCATGCCCAGTATAGAAATTTGCTAGAAAAGAGCTAGTAGAGGTAATCTGTTGAAATAGTGACAGAACTGAATTGCTCTGTCTGCTTAATATACCACTGAGAACTACTAAAACAGACTCAGTTGTTGTTTATTAATGTGTCAACACAGGAGGATCATGATTGATACTAAGAGTGAGCCCAGTGTGAAAAGGACTGTCTTGTGATCAAAGCCAAAAACAGGGGAAGAGGATCTGAAACAAGCTTGAGAGGAAGGAGAATGATGATTATAGACCTGTGGGGAAACAGAACGAAAATACAAAGTAGATGGTGGTTTCCAAGGGACTAAAATTTTAGTTGCCCCCTCAACAGTGCAGCCCTCCTTTTATAGTAAGCTCTTAAAACTAAAAAAAAAAAAACCAAAATACTGTCTATATGTTGCTTTCCATGCAGCCATTTACATGTCAGCACTCCTTTGCCTTGAAGAGAGCTGCAGTGGAG
>VWYK01100163.1:0-19788 GCA_013399775.1 Semnornis frantzii
GGCAGCCTGTTCCAGTGTTTAAGTACCCTTTCAGTGAAGAACCTTCTTATGTCCAACATAAACCTCTCCTGGTCCCCCTTCACCAGCTTCATTGCCCTTCTCTGGTCATGCTCCAGCACCTCAATGTCTTCCTTGGAGTGAGGGGCCCAAAACTGAACCCAGTACTCAAGCTGGGGCTTCACCAGTGCTGAGCGCAGGGACAATCACTGCCCTGGTCCTGCTGGCCACACTGTTGCCGATGCAGGCCAGAACACTATAGGTTTCTTGGCCACCTGGGCACACTACTGGCTCATGTTCAGATGCTGTCGACCAATGGTCCTGGGTCCTTTTCAATCAGGCAGCTTTCCAACCAGTCCGCCCCCCAAGCCTGAAGCATTCATGGGGTTGTTTTGACTCAAGTGCAGGACCCAGCAGTTAACCTTGTTGAATCTCCTACAATTGGCACCAGTCATTTCATCCACCCTGTCCAGATCCCTCTGCAGAGCCTCCCAGCCCTCATGCAGATCACCATGGATCTTCATCCTAGATTGTTTTTCCTAAGAAGCTAGAATTAATTTTGACTATTCTGGAAAGAAAGAGGAAATTTCCCTCAATACCACAAAAACTACATTTATAATTACAGCTGTGGGGTTTTTCTGTTTCCTAGTGGATGGCAGCTGGTCAGAGTGGGGGCTATGGGAAGAGTGTTCCAAGAGCTGTGGACAAGGCAACAGGAGCAGAAGCAGAACCTGCAGTAACCCCCCAGCTCAGCACGGCGGGAAACCCTGTGAGGGTAGTGCTGTGCATTTGGTCATGTGTAACATCAGGCCTTGCCCAGGTAAGGGTAGAGTGGTTTTAAAGCAGGTGCACAAGGGGCTTCCTACTTGGGTTTCTTTTGTACTCCAACCTCAACTTCTTCCAAATTATTACCTTAAAAAGAACTCAGTTCTCAATGTTTTCCTTTTGAAATGGGATGTGGTTTATTGAATAGCACTAACTCTTGGAAACAGAAGCCACAGAAGTCAGTGCAAGGAATGTTCTCAGCAATTTCTCTTTTCTCCCTTTTCCACAATAAAAATGTTAATTATGTATTTTGACATTTTCCAGTACTTACTACCCATGTTCTTAGAGTAAAACTCCTCTAAATCTATTCTGCAAAGCCAATTAAAATGAAGAAAACCCCAACCAAACTATCAACTATTAAAAACATATAAAACATGAGAGTTAATAATTGAAGCCAGTATCTGCATGTTTGGATTTAATTTTCAGCTATCTCTTTCTCCTAACTAGCTGCACATTCAGGTTTCCTTCCTGTCTCAGTAGTGCTTGCCACCTTTGACAGGTTGTAGTTTACTTACCACCTTTCACCACCAATGTGTACCATTTCTATTATATTGCTTTTCCCCTTTTTCCCCTGGCTCTGCTGCCACTGCAATGCCAAATATTGATCCACCAGCCTGAGCTCATTGCTCTACATCTTGGCAACAAAATCAGTCCTGGCTCCTACCTACTGGTAGCCACTGAAAGAAACTGTAGCTGGTGGTCTCTTTCCCAGCCGAGACCTGCAGCCCAGCACAGGACAGCCAGGGCCAGGTCACTTAAGAAAACACTAGAATTGGGCAGGTTTTCAGTTCTGTTGTTCCAAGGTTGTAGTGAGGTGAAGTATTCAGAAAACAAAGAGGAAAGGATTAATCTCTCTCTTGGAAACTGCTCTCTTGTTGACCTGCTTTGGCTGTTGCTAAAGGTGACATTTTTTCCCAAGGGCTTATTCAGGTTTCATTTACTGATACTAAACAATGAAGCCTTTATGCCCTGGGCTGTGGAGCTGTAGTTTCAAGCTGAAGCAGTTGTACATTTGGAGAGCTTTACAGTTGTGCTGCCTTTGCAGTGAACGGTGAGTGGAGTTCTTGGCTGGCCTGGGGTCCTTGCAGCGAGACCTGTGGGAAAGGCACTCAGACACGGCTGAGGCTCTGCAACAACCCTTCTCCCTCACACGATGGGTCCTACTGCGAGGGGCCTGATGTCCAGATGCAGGTGTGCAACAAGAGACGCTGCCCAGGTAAGGCTATGGAATCATGGAATGGTTTGGGTTGGAAGGGACCCTAAAGACACCTCCCACTAAACCAGGTTGCTCAAGGCCTCATCCAGTTAGCTTTGAATAATTCCATACTTGGCACCTCTACAACTTCTCTGGGCAATCTGTTCCAGTGTCTTGATACCTTCATGGAGAAGAATTTCTTCCTAATGTTTAATATAAATCAAACTGCTTCCATTTTGAAGCCATCAGTCCTGGTCCTTCATGCCTTGATAAAAAGTCCCTCTTCAGCTCTCTGTAGCTCCCTGCCTCCCCAACCCCCCAAATATTGAAGGGATGCTATAAGGTCTCCCTGGAACTTTCTCTTCTCCAGGCTGAAGAATCCCAACTCTCTCAGCCTGACCTCACAGCAGAGAGCTTCCAGCCCTTCCAGCATTGCTGTGGCCTCTTCTGGCACCACTCCAACATGTCCCTGTCTCTGCTGTGCTGAGGACTCCAGAGCTGGCCCCAGCACTGCAGGTGACGGTCTCAGCAGAGTGGAGCAGAGGGGCAGGATCCCCTCCCTCAACCTGCTGGCCAAGACCCATAGCACACAAAGAGAACAATGACAGAATTGTAATTTGCTTACCAAAATATGCATCATTTGTACTGAAAACTTTCCCCTTGTAAAAGTGTAGTCCCCAACAAAGTTCCATTCCAGCCTTTTATCTTCACTGGCCCCCATCACTATCTTTAGCATCCCTCTAGAAACCTAACGTGGGGTTTCTTCTTCAGTCCTTGTCTCCCTTCCTTTCCCCTGCTACTGTGCAAAAGCAACATGTAAAATCCTTGGCAGTTCATGTTTCCTAAACATTACTTTTTAAAAAAAATGTCCCAGGTTCTGTTCCTCATTTATCCTTTTATTCCACATTTCAATGAGTCCTCCATGACTGGACAAGAAAACTTACATTTTTTAAGTCTGACCTCTGTTGTTTGTCTGAGCGCAGGGAAATTTCAACAAGCAGAATGTGCAGCACCTTGATGCTGCTCCCATTTTGCATGCCTCTTTTGGCACACGCCAGATCCTGGCCTGAGTCCCCACTGGACTGGTAGGAGAAAGAACTGACCTTGTGGTAGATGAACAGCTGAGGGCTTGTGATTGCACATTTATCTGTCTCAATGCTGTTGCTTACAGTGAGTTTGTGACTGTTTCAGCCTCTTCTCAGCTACCAATTCCAGTGCTCACATGGATGTACCCCTAACAGTTTGTGTCACTGTGTCTGGGCAGATCAAACCCGTACTACCAACTGCTTAGACCTGGCTGATGTGAGATAATTTAGTAGTAACTCCTATGAAGAGCTGAGCTCTTCCTCACAGACTGGTGAGGAAGGAAGGTAGAGGTGGTGGTGATGCTTACATCTTTAGACAGTGCAGCTGCAGCCAATATCACAGATACATCACAGTATGTATCACAGAAATATCACAGTATCCCAGCATGGTGAGAGATGGAAGACACTTCTGGGGATGATCTAGTCCAAGCCTCCGTCTAAAGCAGAGTCACCTAGATAAGGTTGCATAGGATCACATCCAAAGACATTTGGGAACTCTCCAGATAAGACTTCATAACCTCTCTGGATGCACAAGTGCTGACTGGGATTCTGGAGTAAAACTCATGTCAGCCATCTGTCCAGCATGGGGATTTCAGGGACTGCTTTGTGTGTGTCAAGGCATGCTTATGAACACCTGAAAATGTGAAGAGGGACTGAGAGTGAAGACTGAGCAATCCCTCACCATGACAACCTTACAGGTTATTTAAAAGAGAATCATAGAATCATAGACTTGTTTCACTTAGAAAAGATCTCTAAGATCATCAAGTCCAGCTGTCAGTGCCACCATGGCCATTAAGCCATGTCCCAAAGTGCCATGTACACACATTTCTCGAACATCTCTAGGGATGGTGACTCCACCACCTCCTCAGGCAGCCTGTTCCAATGCCCGACCACTCTCTCAGTTGAGAAATTGTTCCTAATCTCCCAATGTAAATCTTCCCTGGCACAGTTTCAGGCCATTTCCTCTCTGTTATGAATGATGCAAACTTAATAATTGATATTAATTTTGATATCCAGGTGAAGGTTGTTAATAACTATGAAAATTGTTTATTAACATTAAATCTCAGCAGAAAACTTATTTACAAGGTTTGAAATGCACAGTTTGGATACTTATACACAGGGAACAGGCAAAACTGGAACACTGTAAGAGGTAACCAGCAAATGCAAGCATTATACAGGAAAAGAAGATTCTTGCAGTCAATACACCACTTGCAGTTAATTATCCCACTTACCCACTAGATGGACGCAGGAAGCTCCTCTCTGCTTATGGCAGAAGGCAATTAGTGATTACAAGAGGCTTTTTTACTCACAAAATGTTATCAGACAGTACCCAAAGCACGTGGTAGGGTTGCTGTTGGTGGTTTGAAAGCCATTAGAGGCTTTGGAGTTTTCCCAGGCTCTTTTCTCAGGAAACTGGGAGTCTGGCACAGTCTCTGACCTGGTTCCTCTTGATTCCTAGTTCAGCAGAAGCCTTGCAGAGGGGCAGGCAGGATGTGATGTGATGTGCAGTCTTGGCACAATGTCACGCTGGCTATGCAGGCTGATTGCCTGCAGGCAATTAGAGCCTGTTCCTGGTAAATTCGAGGCAGTGGAGTTTCCAAGGAGTTCAGGATGCAGTGAGGCAGTGAGCAATGGCAGTAGGCAACAGCAAGGATGAATACAATGGCAGAGAGCATGTTGCGTTGCCCGCTTATCCCTTTTTATCAGTACAGCCCAAGACTAATGGGCCTTTGGACATAGATTATCCAATCACAATGGCACTTTGCCAAGCTTGACTACATTAGGTGAAACCAGGACTTTTGTTTTCCTTTCCCGCAGCTGCTTCCCCCAGCACAGAAGGAGGGGGAGCAGGGAAACATGTCTGGGCAAGCCAGAGTCCTTAGACTCAGTGACTCCAGGTTCTTTGTTCTCTTTCCCATGGTTGCTTCTCCCCATAGCAGAAGTGGAGAGAGCAGAAAAACATGTCTGGGCAATCCAGGACATGTATAAGCCTATTTTGGCCTATTTAGGTCTACCACAACACTCTCATCCTATGACATGATACTAGGGAGAAGAGACCAATCCCCACTCTGCTTCGGCTTACTTTCGAGGAGTTACAGAGAGCAATGAGGTCTCCCCTCAGCCTCCTTTCCCCCAAACTAAGTAATCCCAGTTCCCTCAGATACTCCTCATAAGACTTGTTCTCTAGACTCTTTGCCAGCTTTCAAGCCAAGTTTTCAAGTTGGTGCCAAGGAGCCATGCCTTGCTTCAGCTTCAGCTTTCACTCATGGAAATCCCCATGTAGAAATCCCTGAGCTGAGATGTTCTACATCAGTAACGCCCTATCATTTTACCCTGCTGCACAACTGATTTGCTTTGTCACTTCTGGCATCAGAAACTGTAACAGTATCATGCTATGCCTCTCTCACCAGTGGACGGGAAGTGGGCCACGTGGAGCAGCTGGAGCTCCTGCACTGTGTCCTGTGGAGGAGGCAGCAGGCAGAGGATGCGCCACTGCTCAGACCCAGCCCCACAGTTTGGGGGGCACAAGTGTGAAGGAAGCGACATACAGACTGATTTTTGCAACAGTGATCCTTGCCCAAGTAAGTGCTCTGCGCCAGGCTGCCTGCCCGCTCACTGGTGTTGTAGGGACGCACAGCAGGAAGCAAACCCTCCTGGCATCATGTGCTCCCACAAACGTTAGGGGGTCTGGACACAGGCAGGTGGCCATTGGCTGCCTGGCAAGAGGGAAGGCATCTCTTCATCAGCCACCACGACTGGGATGTTTTATGCTTTAACTACTGAGAGCACAAACCAGCAGCAGCTGGTCCGTGAGGTCCTGCTAGACTGTCAGATGTCATGCAGCTCTCTGAAGTTAAGACTGTGCAGCTGGAATAACCTGCAGTCAGTCTCCTGGGATCTTACGGCATAGGGTTGTGACTCATTTGGTTAGCTATGTGCTGCCTGCTTCCCAACAGAATCCCAGCATGGCGGGGGTGGAGGGGACCTCTGGAGATCATCCAGGCCAACCCCCATGCTAGAGCAGGGTCACCCACAGCAGATTGCCCAGGATCACAATGGTCAGGAGGCTTTTGAATCTCTCTAGAGAAGACTCCATAGCCTCTCTGGCCAACCTGCCCTAGCCAATGTTCTGGTTAATTGTACTGAGGAATCACTGGATGCTGGGCAAGGTAACTTTCTGAGATCTTTAATTGTCTGGGGTTCGATTTTTAGTTTGGGAGAAGAAATTACAAAGTCACTGTCCAATAGGAGTATTTTCTTTCCACTTCCACTGCCTGGTTTTAAATACCTGTTATTAAGTGAAGATAGATAAAATCTGATTTTTTTTCTTGCAGTTCATGGCAGCTGGGGTCCATGGAGCAACTGGGGAACTTGCAGCCGCACATGCAATGGAGGTCAGGTGAGACGGTACCGCAGCTGTGACAACCCTCGGCCCACCAGTGGTGGCAGAGCATGTGCAGGGACTGATATGCAGATCCAGAGATGCAGCATGGACCTGTGCCCTGGTGAGTGCTCACACCACAGAGAAGGTAAACACAGCTCTCCCTGAAAGCCTTCAGGCTACACAATTAAGGAAGAAATGTGCAACACTCCTGTGTTATAGAATCATAGACTGTTAGGGGTTGGAAGGGACCTCTGGAGGCCGAGTCCAATCCCCCTGCCAAAGCAGGATCACCTAGGGCAGAACACACAGGGATGCATCCAGGGTGGGTTTTGAAAGTCTCCAGAGAGGACTCCACAACCTGTCTGAGCAGCCTGTTCCAGGGCTCCAACACCATCACACCAAAGAAGTTTCTCCTCATGTTGAGGTGGAACTTCCTGGGTTCCAGCTTGTACCCGCTGTTGTTCATCCTGTCACTGGGCACACCAAAAAAGAGGCTGGCACCTTCATCTTGACACCCACCCCTCACATATTTATAGACATTGATAAGATCCACTCTCAGCCTTCTCTTCTCCAGACTACACAGCTCCAGGTCTCTCAGTCATTCTTCATAACAGATATGTTCAAGTCCCTTCATTGCCCTCATAGCTCTTCTTACCCTTATAATTTATGCACTCTAATAATTTTTGCTTTACATAGATGTCACAAGGATTCCCGCATCATTGTGTAGATTTCCCTAGCCAAGGTGGAATAATTCAAAACAGAAAATAGCATGTGGCAATCTCTAGTACACCCCAGTAACTATAGTTGGTTTTTACAGTACATATAGTTTATGAGGCTCCCAGTGAGCTCTCAGTGTTTTCCAGGAGCAGAGAAAAGTGCTTGGCTCAAAAATTTTAAATAAAACACCAATCAAAGCAATTAATTGATTTATTGACAGCACATAACTGAGGTGCAGCCATTAAACCTACACATTCAAGAGCAGTATCAGCAACCCAGAAGTTAAAACCACAATGCTGGAGACTTACCAAACACCTACAGATTTCTAAACACCCTTCCGTAACTCAGCCCAGAAATGGATTATTATTATTAATAATAATAATAATTCTGATAAAATGGAATTTATTAAGTATATTTAAATTTATTAAATCCTTCCTCTATGTGCACTCCATTACACACCCTTCTCCTGTGGGAGATGTGGGAGCTCCAATTCCATGTGTATTTGTGCCACATTCAGCATCCTGCTGACCTGCGTGCTGGTGACAAAGCCCCAGATGAGGCCATGGCCCTGCATCCAAGGTCCTTTGGTTGTTGCACTCCAAATCATTTGCCCCCACTAGCTGAACACCAGCTGCTCCTGGTGTATGCAGACAGTTCTCCATCAAGGTTACAGTGCCAAGCCCAGTCTGTGCCTTGTTTCCCCTCTTGCTTGGCTTTATGCCTCTCAGCTACACATTTTTATGCTGCTTTTGAAGTTCCTTTTGGTTCTCTTGCTGATGCTGTTTTAGTTAATGACTGTCATTAGCGAAGTTTGAATTGTTACTTCTCCCTTTGCGTTCCTCATTTGGGTCAAATGTCCTGTCAGATCAGACACTGACAGATATCTGCTCCAAGTGCAGTCGTGTTCCTGTTGTACTACTGCTCTTATTTAGGTTGTATTTGGACAGACAGAACTTGTTCTGAGTTCGGCTTCTTAGGCTCTTCTTTCATCAGCTTTATACTCACACAACCCTGTATACTTCCTGTGTAGCAGTAAAAGCACTCCAAGCTCTAGTGATTGACTACTGAGAAATTTGACAGGAGGTTCTGAATATTGACATTCCTCATTATGAACTGGTCTGTGGTGAGTCTGCATCCACGCCACAGCGTTTCTCAGCTCTGAAATTAGTTTCTGTGGAGTCTGATACTTTTGAGGAGCAGATGCAGACACTGGCATCAGAAGCAGCATCTCTGCAGAACCTCCTAGAGAGAGTGGCTGGCAGCAGTCAGGCAGTGACTGGCCATATGGCTTTTCTCCCCAGAGAGCCAGCTGAGTTCCTCACCTGCATGCTGGACCTCTGCGTGCCGCCCCTGGGGAGCCTTGCATGACTGCAGACGTACATGTCTAGTTTTCACTGTACAAATATTCCCTAGTCAGCCACAAAGTCTCCAGCATGACACAGGGAAGCATTTGACCCAGTCTTGCTCAATTCCCAACCGTTATACCGGAAACATCCCATGGAGGAGCCTCCTTGCCTGCAGCACATCTGATAGACAGACAGTTTTTGAGGCGGCGTATTTCTGAGGAGAGAAGTGTTTGCACCTGCCCATCAAGGTCATTTTGCCACCCTTTGAGCTGATTCTTTTCTCTAATACATTGGTTCCACCAAGAAGGAATGACACCAGACTGATGCTGGCTGACACACTGAAAATGAAAAAATCACTCTCTTCATTTTTCCTTTCTTCAGTGGACGGAAACTGGGGGCAGTGGCAAAGCTGGAGCCAATGCTCTGCTTCGTGTGGAGGAGGAGAGCAGACCCGCACACGCCTGTGCAGCAATCCAGCCCCCTTGCACCGAGGACGGCCTTGTGCTGGAGACTCCTCCCAGATATCCAGGTGTAACACCCAAGCGTGTCCTGGTGAGTTAATGCCACTGGTTTTCTCCTCTGCATTGGGCAGCTGAGCAAGAAAATTTTTTTTTTGGCTTAGATCTAACCTATGACTTCAGCTGGGTGATTTTTTTGTCAACCTGTTCTGTAGCACCAGAGGATGCTGCTGAACATTTGCTGCTTTTCAGATGGGTGCATGCATAAGGTGATTGCCACCTTACTGTGCACATAACTCAGATTGTTATTTGCAGGTTGTGAGCTTGAGTGTTGCAAATAATGTAGTGATATATGCAGAGAAATCCTTGCTTCATAAAATCATAGTATCATAGACTGTTAGGGGTTGGAAGGGACCTTTAGAGATTAAGCATGTCCAATCCCCCTGCAGGATCACCTGCAGCAGGTCACACAGGAAAGCATCCAGGTGGGTTTGGAATCTCCAGAGGAGAGTCCAAACCTCTACAGGCAGCCTGCACCGGGGCTCCACCACCCTCACCATAAAGCGATTTTTCCTCACATTGAAACGAGGTGGAACTTTCTGGGTTCCAGCTTGTACCCATTGTTCCTTGTCCTATTACTGGGCACCACCATAAAGAGCCTGGCACCTTCATCCTGACACCCACCCCTCAGATACTTAAAGACACTGATAAGCCCCCCTCTCAACCCTTTCTCCAGAGTAAACAGCCCCAGGTCTCTCAGTCTTTCTTCATAGGAAGAGATGTTCCAGTCCCTTAATCAACCTCATAGCTCTCCACTGTACTCACTCCAGTAGATGCTGGACAATATCTCTGAACTTTCTATACCCCAAAATATCAGGCAGCAGAGGTTTCACATGGGCCTTGTTTTCCCTTCCTCCCTTCACAGGTGGCCCTTCACATGCCAAAGGGAGCATCATTGGGAACATTAATGACATGGAGTTTGGAGTTGCTTTCCTGAATGCCACTGTGATGGACAGCCCCGACTCTCAGACTAGAGTCATACAAGCAAAGATCACCAATGTCCCTTGGAACCTTGGTAGGCTTTGTAGAGCTTTTTATCATCTTTCTCCTTGGGCCAGGCTGATCTAGGTACAATGTCAGCAGTCACCACTGCAGTTCATTAAGTCTCACAGAAGCATAGAGAGGGGAAAAAAAGGGAGTCATCAATATTTACTTCTTCTATATTGACGTTTGTAAAATGATTGCTGTGAATGTAGGATAATAGAGGCATCTGAGTTGGAAAAGACCTCCAAGATCATCGAATCCAACCATTAACCCAACACTGCCAGGTCACCACTAAACCATGTCCCGCTGCACCCCATCCACATGGCTTTGAAATCCCTCCAGGGATGGGGACTCCACCCATGCCCTGGGATGCCTTTGCCAGGCCTTCACAACCCTTTTGAGGAAGAAACTATTCCTCATATCCCTTGGCATAATGTGAGGCTAACTCTTGTCCTGCCACTTGTTACTTGGGAGACCAACCCACACCTGGCTCCAACCTTTCAGGAGTTGTAGAGAACCAGAAGGTCTCCCCTCAGCCTTCTTTTCTCAAAGGTAAACAACCCCAGCTCCCTCAGGTGCTCCTCACCAGACCTGTTCTCCAGACCCTTCACCAGCTTCATTGCCCTTCTCTGGACCCACTCGAGCATCTCAATGTCCTTCTTGCACTGAGGGCCCCAAAACTGAACCCAGTACTCAAGGTGCAGCCTCACCAGTGCTGAGTACAAGGGACAATCACTTCCATTGTCCTGCTGGCCACACTACTGCTGATCTAGGCCAGGATGCTGGTGGACTTCTTGGCTACCTAGGCACACACTGGCTCATCTTTAGCCCACTGTTGACCAACATTCCTTTTCCTCAGGGCTTTCCCCAGGCAGCTTTCCAGCCACTGATCTATACCAGTAGGTATAGCTTTCNTCAGCACAATATACAAGCAAATATATACAGTATATACAGGAATATTTACAGAAATATACAAGTTTAAGGTAATACAGACACACAACACCCCTTCCAGAAATCAGAGACCCCAGGAGGGGCTCCCAACCACCCTTCCACCTTCTCCCCACCCCTACACCTTACCCCAAGGTTTTGGAGAATCAGCCGAAGGGGGGATTACAAGGAAAGCAGTTAGTGAAGTTATTCAACAGAGAGGAGAAGCCAGAGCTGCTAGCCCAAGAAGCTGTTTGCCCCGTGACCCAGACTGCCCGCTTGAGACACTCTTATCTTTTTGTAAACATCTCAGCAAGCCTATGAGTGAAGTAGACATCACCATTGTTTTACCTTCACAGCCTATAGTATAATTTTCTCTATTAAAATATTCCAATTAACTCAAACCAGCACACACTGTTTTTTAGGGCTCATATTCAGCTTGCATGTTGCTGGGGAAAATGCTCTCCAACGTTGTGCTGCATTTGTTTCAGGCCCAGCGATGAGGAAACTTGTTTCTCTACTCAGCCCAGTTTACTGGACAACTGCCAAAGAGATTGGAGAAGCAATGAATGGCTTTACCCTCACTGATGCAGTCTTCAAGAGAGAAACACAAGTGGAGTTTGCCACTGGTTAGTTACCTGTGACACACCATCTGTGTCCTGGCAGCTTGATAAGCTGAGAAAACAGCATCCAGCTCCTGCTGAATGAAGAGTCCTGTGCTCACACAGCATTTTCTGAAGCTTTTAGAGCTGTACTTAGAAACATTTTCTATTCCAGGCATGATGTGTTTTATAAAATAGAACCGGCCAAGGGATTTCAGTTTGGCCACAGATGCGGCTAACAGAGACCTCTGCTTTAGGTGGTTTAGACATCAGTGTGCTCTTCACACCCACAGGGGAGATCCTGCGGATGACTCACATTGCCCGGGGCATGGATTCAGATGGAGCCTTGCTGTTGGATGTGGCGGTGAGCGGCCACCTGCTGCAGCTCCAGTCGGTAGCCGATGTGAGCGTGAAGGTAAAGCTGCTCGAGACACCAGCCCCTTCTCTCCTCTGCACATAAGTCCTCTCACACCTATAGTAAAACACCAGACGCTAAGTCTTGGTTTAGTGATATGAAAAACAATTTGCTTAATATAATGCGTGGTATTAAAGTCTTAGTTTAAAAGCAGATCATTTGTTTTAACTTGATAATTGCATGGCCAGCAAGTCAAGGGAGGGGATTCTGCTCTTTTACTCTGCTCTTGTGAGAACATCACCTGGAGTACTACATCCAGCTCTGGTGCCCCCATCGCAAGAAGGACATAGAACTGTTAGAGCAGGTCCAGAAGAGAGTCAGGAAGATGATCAGAGGGCTGGAACACCTGCCCTGTGGGGACAGGCTGAGAGAGTTGGGGCTGTTCAGCCTGGGGAAGAGAAGGCTCCAGGAAGACTTCAGAGCAGCATTCCAGTACCTAAAGGGAGCTACAAGAGACCTGGGGAGGGACTTCATTAGGCCTTGTAGGGATAGGACAAAGGGGAATGGTTTTAAACTAGGGCAGGGTAGATTTAGACTGGACATTAGGAAGATATCCTTTGAGGGTGGTAAAACACTGGAACAGGTTGCCCAGATAAAGTGTGGATGCCTCATCCCTGAGTGTTTAGGACCAGGTTGGATGAAACCTTGAGTGACCAAGCGTAGTAGAAGGTGTCCCTGCTCATGACTGGGGGGTTGGAACCAGGTGATCTTTACGGTCCCTTCCAACTCAAGCCATTCTATGACTCCAATTGGTTTTACTGTAAAAGAAAGAATGTTCCTTAAAGCTGTTTCTATAAAGGTGATAGTGACCAGTGCAAGTGCTTTACTCTCTCAATGTTTTACTGTATTTCTCGACCTCTAAGGTCATTGAGCCCACAATATACTGTAAATATCCATGAAGTTCTTAATGTTTTCACACATTCCAATATGTAGCATGTCCAAGAGTCAGGCCTTTTGTGCGTGGCAGGACTTTTTTCAACCAGTTTAGCCGATTATTAACATCTGAGTTAAAATACAGAAAAATTAAAATGTTTTAGAACTCAAAATATTGTTGTTGAATAACGAGTAATCTTTAGGGATTTGGGCAGTGCCCTGCTGTAGCCCACATCATCAGGACCTTCAGCACCACTGCTCACTTCATACAGAAAAATAGACCAGATGCTTCTAATGTCCAACAGTTAAAATAAGAGTAAAAAAGGATGTGTTGGGTGAAATCTGATTTGTTCAGCTGTTAAGGGAAAAAAAACCCTTCTTGGAACATACAAAATTATAGAATTGCTTTGGCTGGAAAAGACCTCTAAGGTCATTGAGTCCAACCATTGAGGTAGCACCACCATGGCCATTAAACCATGTCCCAAAGTACCATGTACACACATTTCTTGAACACCTCCAGGAATGGTGACTCCGCCTCCTCCCTGGGCACCCTGTTCCAATGCCTGACCACTCTAGGAAAAATTCCTTTACTGAAAATCCCCAACCTAAACCTCCCCTGGGAGGGATTTCAAACCAGTTCAAACTACAAAGACCCCAGTGGAGATGGCTCTCCTCAGTGGCTGACACCTGGATCTTGCTGTTTCAGGATTACACAGAAGACTATATTCAGACTGGCCCTGGGCAGCTGTATGCTCATTCCACCCATCTCTTCAGTGCCGATGGAGTCAGCGTTCCCTACACGTGGAACCACACCATCACCTATGATCACACCAAGGGAAAGATGCCTTTCTTGGTGGAAACCCTCCACGCTTCCTCCATTGCAACAGAGTACAGCCCCCTGGAGGAAACTGTGGCTTTTAAAATCCACGCCTCCATTGCAAAAGGTACACTTCTCACCTTCCACAGAAATGGACCAATGGAAAAATAATCTGACTTCCTAGAATTCATTCCCTATATTTTCAAAAGCTGGTTATGGCCCTGAAAGTGGAAATGCTGTGAAACTTGGCTAACTTCATTGTAGAGACCCCAGGACCTCCAGATCTTGCTAATGTACCACAGGCTGATAAGTAAAAGCTGTCGCAGTCTACACTTGTTCTTCATCAATAATGTATGACGGCGCTTGCTGATGCTGCTGCTGGCATCACTGGGAGCTACAGACGACCAACTTAACATACTTCTCCCTTTCCCTGGATGCACCTTAGATTGTCTAAAAGGAAACTACTATCAGTTTTGTGGAGGAACAGATGTTGGTGGGGTTTGTGTTTGCACTGCTATCCAGGAAAATGATTGTGTACTCTCACCTCAAAACCCACATTGATGTAAGGCAGCAATAACGTGGGAGAACATTCAAAACTGAGCACCAAAATTGTGGTATGTCTCAAGTCAGTCCTCAGACTGAACTTCTCTGGAGTTGTTTGGCAGGTACTGAAAATGTGATGCTGTGCTGCAGCTTGAAAACTTGGCTGGTGCTTTCTGGATGTATTTTTTAAACAATTACACAGTACTTTGTAGAATAATAGAATGGTAGCAGTTGGAAGGGGCCTTTGCCAAAGCAGGATCACCTAGGATAGGTCACATGGGAATGCATCCAGGCAGGTTCTCTTCTCAAGACTAAACAACCCCAGGTGTCTCAGTCTTTCTTCACAGGACAGATGTTCAAGTCCCTTCATCATCATCATCATCACAAGCATGTAGGCACATGCTTATGTATGGTCTGTAAATGTGGCCAGCCCCAACAAAGAGGTGGCAAGCTGCTGCTACATCTCCGCTTGGACTGACTCTTGGCACCTCTAACTGGTGCCTTTGATTAGCCTTAACCTAAGGCATCTTAGGGAATATCTTTGTAAGCAGAGAAATCACCACTTAGCAGAGGCTCCTGTTGTCTTTGAAATGCTATCTGGGCTCTTTATACACAGCAAGGTTTAATATCACCTTTAAAATGAAAGAGCTTGGGTTTGGAAGGCAGTGAGCAGTGGCACTGCCTGTCTTGGTCCACCTTCTCAGTGGCAATGTTCTAAATTGAGCAAAATTGGGATGTCCCACTTGCCAGCCTAGGAAGTCATACTGTGCTATGAAACCCAAGTAAGGTGTTTATCCGTTTTAACAAGAGGCCTGCTAAAATAATGTCTCCAAGCCAAGTTACACCTCTGTATAAATCTGGCCAAGCCTTGGCAGAACTTGCATTTACTTCCTCCAACAATGAATATGCTGCTTTTCTTTAAAATGTCATATTTATTGAATCCATTTTCAAGGAGCAAAAATGGTCTTTAAGCAGCTTCTACCAGGCTTCCATTACAGGTCACAGTATGCGCTTGTGTCCTCTTACTGTGACCTCCCACATGGTGATTGGGTTGGGTTGGATTTATTTCCCTTTTACATGAAGTGAAACTGAATGGATTTTATTCTTTTGATGATGGAAACTTAATGGAGGAGCTCTGCAGGATGAGCAAGGCTGGGATGCAACTTGCAGCACTCTGAGGGATTCCCCCCCTCACCTGCTGAATGCTTGTAATGCCCAAGTAGAAAATCACAGAAGATTGGAAGGGACCTCCACAGGTCACCTTGTCCAATCCCCCTGCAGTGCGCAGGGGACATCTCCAACTAGATCAGGTTGCTCGGGGCCGCATCAAGTTTGACCTTGAGTGTCTCCATGGATGGAGCCTCAACCACATCTCTGGGCAACCTGTTCCAGAATTTCATAGAATGGTAAGGTTGGAATGGACCTCAAGGATCATCTAGTTACACCTCCTGCCATAGGCAGGGACACCTCCCACTAGTACAGGTCACTCAAGGCCCCATCCAATCTGGCCTTGAACACCTCCAGGGAGGGAGCTCCACTCAAGTCTGGCTTTTAAAACTTTAGTGTCCAACAATAATAAATCTTTAAAAAAGTATCTGGGCTGCAATGCTGTTAAAGGCTTTTCCAAAGCAATAAAAGGACCCTATTTTCATCCCCAGGTAACATGTGCTTCCTTTACCCTACAGGTGACCGCAGCAATCAGTGCCCTGATGGGTTTGGCTTGGACTCAGTGGGGCCTTACTGCTCAGGTGAGAAGAGTAAGCTGTAACCACAGAGTCACAGAATGGTTTGGGATGAAAGCAACCTTATAGGTCACCTAGTGCATCCCCCTGCTCCCAGCACAGCCCTAGTACTAGGCACCTCCTACTAGACGAGGCTGCTCATGGCCCCACTGATCCAGGGATGGGGTACCCACAGCTTCTCTGGGGAACCGCTTCCAGTGTCTCACCATCCTCATGGGAAAAAATAATGGTTTTTATTCTCAATGTAAATATCTCCTCTTATAGTTTAAACCTATCACCCCTTGTCCTGGCTGTTTAGCAGGGCCCCTGCAGACTCTAGTCAAAAGTCTGTCCTCAGCTTTCTTATTGGCCTCTTTAAGCACTGCAAGGCCACCAGAAGGTCTCACTGGAGCCTTCTGTTCTCCAGGCTTACCAACTCAGCTTTCTCAGTTTGTCCTCACAGTCTGTCCTCTTGTGACACCTCCCTGGTTTCTCAAACGTTTCCTTGTTCCAGACGAAGATGAATGCACTGTGCGGAGTCCTTGCTCCCACATCTGTCACAACACCATGGGCTCCTACTACTGCTCCTGTCCCAAAGGCCTCACCATCTCTGCAGATGGCAGAACATGCCAGGGTAAGCTGTGGCTGTGGGCAGGCTGGATATGGATACTCTTAAATCACTGAGGGAATGCTTCTCTTTTGGGTTCCCTCATTACCATACTTTATTGTTCGTGTTTTAATTATTTCATAGAATTGTAGAGCTGTTTTGCTTGGAAAAGACTTCTAAAATCATTGACCTAGCACAACCATGGCCATTAAACCATGTCCCAGACTGCCATGTCCACACGTTTCTTGAACAGCTCCAGGGATGGTGACTCCACCACCTCCTTCGGCAGCCTGTTCCAGTGCCTGACTACTCTTGCAGCAAAGAAACTGTTCCTAAATCCAACATACCCGAATATACCTGCAGTGAAGCATTTCAGAGCTGACCATGCTCATGCCACCACTTACCCTGCATTTCATGGAGACTCGGTGAGGTTTACCACTTGTTTCTGCTCACAGACATTGACGAGTGTGGGCTAGGTGGACACAGCTGCCACACTGGCCAGGAGTGTGAGAACACCGCTGGCTCATACCGCTGCGTGGTGAGGTGTGGGAGCGGCTTTAGGAGGACACCTGATGGGTTCAGCTGCCAAGGTATGGACAGCCCAGTGGGGCTTGGTGTCAGCTTTCATCAACTCAAAGCACTGTCCTTAACACAAGTGAGAGGAACTTGTCGACAGATGCAGCTCTAAATATGGCATCTCTAAATGTTTGTTGTTAAGGTTGTGGGGGCTTGGGGGTTGTTTGCTTTGATTTTGGAGGGTTTTAAACCTTTTGCTGTTTCCTCCTTTAGAAATTAGTTTAAAATCCTACCAGGGGATCACCCCATGTTCTTGTTTGCGTGTCTCATCTGCATTTTGTTTTATAAGGAATTGGAAGAAGCAGACCATGGGGTAATAACCAGAGCTTGAAGCAGAGTCCCAAATGGTGACTCGGCCAAAGCGCTGCTCAGGTAAATGACGATTCTCAGCTGTGTCACCAAGGATTTCTATTGTTCAACAGATGTCAACGAGTGTCACGAGTCCAACCCCTGTCACCAGCGGTGCTTCAATAGTCTAGGAAGTTTCCACTGTGGCTGTGATCCAGGATACCAGCTCAAGGGCAGAAAATGCATGGGTATGAATGGATCTTTGCCTGCTCCTCCCCAGTGGATGTAGTTAATGTGTTTGTTGCTATAATTTTATCAAACCTTTATAAACGAAAACTCTGCTATGGAAGGGACCCTGAGTATGCATGGAATGCATGCACCCAGTGGGATTGTTCTGCTCCTAGAAGTGGAGCACAGGAAGCAAGTTCATTTCCATTCTTGCTTGTTTCTTTTTGACCAAGATGTGAATGAGTGCAGGCAGAATGTCTGCAGGCCTGACCAGCTTTGCAAAAATACCCGTGGTGGATATAAGTGCATCGATCTGTGTCCCAGTGGAATGACCAAAGCAGAAAATGGATCTTGTATTGGTGAGTAGAAATGTTGATGTGCTGTCCAGGGGTGGTAAACACAGAGGCAATGATCAGGTCTTTCCTTGCAGACAGTCTAGTTCTAGATTTGCATATATTCAGGCACCAACTTCTTTCATCTATGGTAACATACACACTTTTTTGTCATCACAGAATCCCAGCATGGGATGCTAATCATCCACAGCAGGTTGCCTAGGATCACCATGTCCAGGCAGGTCTGGAATCTCTCCAGAGGAGACTCTACAGCCTCTCTGGGCAGTCTGGTCTGGGGCTCCAGCACCCTCACAGCAAAGAATGTTTTCCTTCTGTTCAGATGGAACCTTCTGGGTTCCAGTTTGTGCCTGCTGCCCCTCGTCCTGTCACTAGGTACCACTGAAAAGAGTCTGTCTATTCAAAGACCAAATCTATCCAGAGGGCCAAATGGACTTGTGGCTCAGACGCATTCCTCCTCAATGAAGAGGCTTTAAGCTGGAAGAAGTTTGAGGAGAAGCCTGACTCCTTGCCCCTGCCTTGCTGCTTGCAGACATTGATGAGTGCCGGGACGGAACCCACCAGTGCCGCTACAACCAGCTCTGTGAGAACACGCGAGGGAGCTACCGCTGCGTGTGTCCGAGGGGATATCGGTCCCAGGGAGTGGGAAGACCTTGTGTGGGTAAGCTGTCCAGTCACATCAGTGTCACAGAGCTGCTGCTCCTCTTGGCTGGCCTTTCTGCTCTAACACATCCAACAGTGCTCTGCCGTTGGATGACTCTACTGTAGAGACAGATTTGCTCTGAAGTTCAAAATTGCCTGAAGTGGCTCATTCAAAACAAACAGTCAGAAATTAATTATTCCTAATGGACATGGTAACAGGTCCAGACACTGAAAAGAAAGCACATGAGGCTATCAGAGCACTGGTGGATGGACACAGCAAGCTACTGCTCCACATGAAGTTTCACTTACAAAAATCCAGTCAGATTTGTTAGTTGCTTGGACATGGAATGTGCCTGACTGCAGTGACTCACACCTGAAGGCAGCTGAGCAGGGAGTGGTGTGGATTTCCCTAAGGAACACTCCAAGGAAGTGTGTCACAAGAGGCATGATACACCCAGAACTCACCTCTGCAAGCAAACAGCACAAACCCCCACTCACTAGCTACTAGAACTGGAACAGGTTTCTTAGAGAAGTTGTGGAGGCTCCAAGCCTGGAAGTGTTCTGAGCCAGCTTGGATGAGGCCTTGAGCAACCCAGTCTAGTAAGAGATGTCCCTGTCCCTAACAGGGGTATTGAAACTGGGTGATCTTTAAGGTCCCTTACAACCCAAACCATTCTGTGATTCCTTGGTGTTCCCCTTATGGTTAGGGTGGAGGAAGCTGGTACACACTGATCATGCAGTGCTCCCCTTCCTGCTCTGGGTGAGTCACAGCAGGGAAGGAGGAGGAATGCTGACCATGTAGTTACTCCCTTGTGCTAGCTACGTAAAACCCTTGGGTGTAAAATCTTGTGGAGCATTCTCGGGCCCCACACGTGTGCAGCATTTAAAGATGTTTTTATAGCTCTGGTGGGGATAGCAAGAGAGATAAAACACTACCCCTGGCATTTAACAGCCCTCAGGATGGCACGAGGGTCAGGCAGAGTCACTCTTTATTTATGTAGAATGTGGAGCAGCTGATCAGCCCTGATAATGGTGGTTGATAAATGATGATATGTGACACTAAGTGAAGTTGCTCTCATGTATCATATCAGAGAAGCATTCATCCATGATGAATTTATGGTTAGCTTTTAGAAATTACAAACACCTG
>VWYK01100165.1:0-13320 GCA_013399775.1 Semnornis frantzii
GGATGAGAACCTCCCTCAGCCTGATGGCCACACTCTTCATAATGCACTTCCAGGTATCACTTGTCCATAAGGGCACATTACTGTGCCATGGGTAACTTAGTGTCCACCAGAACTCCAAGGTCCTTCTCCATGGTGCTGCTTCCCAGCATATCAGCCTCTAATCTATGCTGGTACATGGTGTTTTTCCTCCCTGGGTGCAAGACTCTGTGCTTACCTTTGTTGAACTTCATCAGGTTGCCCTTTGCCCAGCTCTCCAGTCTGTCCGTTCCTGCTGAATGGCAGCAATGTGACCTTCTGGTGTGTAAGCCACGCCTCACAGTTTTGTATCATCAGCAAAGTTGCTGAGGGTGAAGGGATCTTCACCCAGGTTGTTGCTGCTGCTGGGAACAAGGAATGTTAAGATAACTTTCTTCTTCAAATTTCAAAGCCCTGCATTATGGTTTACAAGGCAGACAACTTAGAAACAAAGGAACTGACTGTCTTAATCAGAGTGGTACACATGGCGAGCCTGAGGGTAGCACTGAGAACTCTTCCACTGTCCACTGCAAATAATCTGATTTCTGTTTTCCCAAACAAAAAACCCCCTCTTATTTGATAACTGCAAACCAAACATAGCTGATGTAAAAATATTGAGATGTAATGTAACACTGGACTTCCCTGCTGCTTTTCAACACTGCCTTTTGGAAGAGAGACTTGCTGAATATGAAGCACTGGGAAATATGAGTGGTTTCAATTTTTGATGCTCAGGACAGAAAATCTATTTGCTTGAAATGGAAAGTAGAGCTCCCTGTGAGAGAGGGTTTTATGTCATCGCTGCCACATTAAAAAATAATCTTGTCTTGATACTTATAATTTTCTCTCTAGGAGTCAGACCTGGCGGTAGAAAATAGCTGATGTTTACAGACTTGCTTATGGACCACAAATACTCAATCTCAGAATGATCCAAGACATGTTGTTGCAGTTAGGTTTTTGCTAGCTCATGGGGAGTGTGAAGTAACTGAAAAATTTATAAATGTGCTGCAAAGAGAAGCCTAGAACTAACTTAAGTCCTGGTTCATAGTATATATCTGCCAGCCAGGAAATTTGTCCTGGGAGAAAGCTTTAACATATGTTATTCTATTTGCCTACATGAATCTACTACTCCTCTTGGGACCATGCAGATAATCTATAATGGAGCACCGTGGGGCTCTGCCTGTGTTGCCATGTGCAGAAAGTAAGGTATTTGAGATTTCTGAAGTCCATAATTCTGCATACATTTCCAGTAGTCCACAATGTCTCCATCTGAAGTGATGCTGAATCCAGAATAATCTGTATACTCTGTGGAACATAAATGGCTCTGGGAAAAAAGGTAGTTGTGTCTCTGTTCTCTCTCTGATTTTTCCAACTGGAGGGGAGAAAAGGAATCGCAGGAAGAACTAAATCTAAACCATTATAAAGCCATTATAAAGCCCGAGTCCTGCTAATGTTTCTCTGGTTTGAGATTGTCACATTTCAAAAATAACTGTAGAGCAGTTGATTTTAAATGTTGAGATGTCTTGAGATGAGTAACTGAAAAGTGAAAGGAATATGAATAACAATTTGAATTCTCCCAGAAGACAGATGAACTTTACATGCCAATTACTAAGGTCTATCTTGGCCTCCAAGCTATAGTTCTCAGCTTTTAAGTGAATGATTTCTCTGACTTGTCTCCTGGGGATTTACAATCCAGTAGAAATTGACTGGTTGTTGGTGGTTTTTTTTTTTGTTTGTTTGTTTGTTTTGTTTTGTTTTCCTGGCTACTGTTTACCATGCAATGAAGCATGTACTCATCAGAAGATGTGAGGCAAACACATGGTATTCTTGGAGGGTATGGCTAATGAGAACAGAGTTTTTAATTCTATGAGATCTTTACCAGCTGCACACTGATCATCTGTTAGAGGAGAGTACTTGCAAAGCTTTTGATGAGGGTGCTGCTCAGAATTACAACACTAATAGGGGCTCTCCAGGAGGGTTTGGGAAGTTTCATTCTATTGCTCTTAGTACTTAAGTTGTCCTTATGAAAGGAAGCTTCCATTTGCTTGCTTTCCAATGAGGGTTGTTCAAGCTGGCTTCATGGTGAAGCCTAGCATATTTAGGGTCATTACCTGTTGCTGCAGAAGAAAACTGAAGAAAGTTTCAATGTCCTACCATGGAGGTAAAAAAACTTCCTTCATAGTCCCTGATCTCAGTACTTACTGAAGCAAAAGATCTGTTTGTTCATATCTTAGGGTGCAGAGCTGCACTTTCATATACCTTTTTTCTCTGCTTGTGCATGTTAACATAAACGATCATAAGGACAAGCAAAGCTTTTTAAATTCCAGTTTGCATATTCTGTTCAGTCCTCTTATTGCCAAAAGTAATATGAAATACTCTAGAGACAAGGTCATCTATCAAACAGAGAGGTTTTGGGTCTAGTGAAGAATTAGGTTTTCTTTACATAATGAAACCACAGTGTCAGAACTAGGTCACTGTTTACTTTCATGTGTATGTGTAACTGACTGAGAAATCTACAAAAAACTTGAGATAGCAGTGTGCTTTCGCTGAACCAGGGAAAGGCTCCTGATTTGGGGTTTCAACTGGTGCAGTGCAGTGCACTGCCAAGGGGTGCACTGATGCCGCAATGCACTTAAGTGGACCAGTAAAGGCACTTTTCTCAATCTATGTTAAAATGATGACTGCTCATGGCTAGGCTGGCTGGACACTTTGTTGGGTAAAAAAAAAATGGCTGGATGGCTCTTCTGGCGATGGTGAACAGAGTTAAACCCAGCTGGCCACAGGTGGTGTTTCCCAGGGCTCAGTACTGGCTGCAGTTCTCTTTAATATCTTTACCATTGAGCTGGACAACAGCATTGAATCCACCCTCATTAAGTTTGCAGATGACAATAAGCTGGGAGGGAGTGTTGATCTTGAAAGTGGGAAGGCTCTACAGAAGATCCTGAACAGGATGGATTGATGGGTAAGGCTGATCATAGGAAGTTTAACAAGGTCAGCTGCCACGTGCTGCACTTGTGTCATGCCATTTATAGGCTTGGAGAAATGTGGAAACTGCCCAGTAGAGAAAGACTTGGAGGTGTTGATTGACAGCTGTCTGAAGATGCACCAGTGTGTTCCCAGGTGGCCAAGAAGGCCAGCAGCATCCTGGCCTGTATCAAGGATAATGTGACCAGCAGGACCAGGGCAGTGATTGTCCCCCTGTATTCAGCACCGGTGAGGGTACACCTTGAGTGTGCGGTTCAGTTTTGAGCCCCTCACTACAATAAATACATTGACTAGCCAGAGCATGTTGAGAGAAACGAAGTGAAGCTGGTGACAGGACTGGAGAATGAGCCTTGTAAGAAGCATCTCAGGGAACTGGGGTTATTTAATCTGGAGAAAAGGAGGTGGCACCAGGAGAGGTTTAGGTTGGCTATTAGAAGAAAAAATCTTGACCAAAATGATTGTATGATGCCTCACTTAGTGTTTATATAGGCTATCTAACAGATGATGAGTTCGTTTCTTTTGGATGACGGGCAAACCAGCATCTTTCACTGCTTCAGCTACTCAGACTCTAGTTTCGATATTTTTTATTCTTGACTTCAGTTCATAGAAGAGTTTTGTTTGGAAAAGACTTCTAAGGTCATTGAGTCCAGCTGCTACCTAACTGCCGACTCTGATGCTAAACTATGTGCCTCAGCTCCACATTTCTGCCTCTTTTCAACATTTCAACCACTTCCCTGAAGAGCCTATGGCAGCATTTGTGAAACCTTTCAGTGATTAAGTTTCTTCTAATATCCAACCTAAACCTTCTGAGGGCATTTCCTCTTGTTCTATCATTTGCAATTAGGGAGAAGAGACCAACACCCACCTTGCTGCAACCTGTAGACAGGAAGGTCATCTCTCAACCTCCTTTTCTTCAGACCAAACAACCCTAGTTTCTTTAGCTGCTCCTCACAAGGTGCTTTATCAATTACTGAACAGCTGAACATGACCACCCAAGAGAGCAAGTTTCCATTTGTGTTGTGCAAATGTTAAATTTTAGAAGAATATATTGTGTTGTGGTGCTTATAGTGTATCTTCGCTCAATAAGCAAAAATGCAGAGACTGAAAATGGAGACATGGGTTCTTATAAATAAGGAGGTTAGGTTGTTCGGTGTTTGAGACTGCTTACAGTGTTCTGAATAAATTAAGCAATGAAGAGTTTCTCAAAGTTACGAATAAAAATAAAGTAGTTCTGTGAAGCCCTTGACTTACTGCATACTCATATTGAGCTATTAGTTTCAGCAGTATAAGCATGATTTGGTGTTGCTGGTTTGCCTTCTTGATCCAAAATAAGTTTCTTCTGTGTGCATGTAGTAGTTGACTTTTATTTTGCAATACATGTGTTAGCACTGTGTGAGTAGATACAAGACATCTAATAATGTTACCTTCTTTGACTATATTCAAACTCCATTTGAAACCAGTACAATGCATGGGATGACTTTACCAGGAAGTAAGATAAGAATGTTGAGGGAGGTTCTCCTCCCTCTCTAGTCTGCCCTGGTGAGGTCACACTGCAAGTAGTTTGTCCAGTTCTGGGCTCCCCAGTTCAAGAGAGACAGGGAACTAATGAAGAGAGTTCCAACAGAGGGCCACAAAGATGATAATGGAGAGACTGGACCATCTCTTCTACAAGGAAAGGCTGAGAGACCTGGGGCTCTTTAGCCTGGAAGAGAGAAGACTGAGAAGGGATCTTCTTAATGCTTAACAATACCTAAAGAGTGAAGTCAAGAGGATGGTGCTAGGGTCTTTTCAGTGCTGCCCCGTGACAGGACAAAGGGCAACAGACACAAACAAGAACACAGGAAGTTTCACTTAAACATAAGGAAAAACTTCTTTCCTTTGAGGGTGGCAGAGCACTGAAAAAGGCTGCCAAGGCAGGTTGTGGAGTCTCCTTCTCTTGAGGCTTTCAAAACTCACCTGGATGCATTTCTGTACGACCTGCTCTGGGTGACTGTGGGGTGGGCTAGATAATCTCTGGAGGTCACTTCCAAACCCTACCAGTCTGTGATTCTGTGTAGTTTTGAAGTTAAAATTGGAAAAATTTGAGCATTGCCAATGTAGTGGGCTTGGGCTGAGCTGGAGTTAATTCTTTCCAATTCACTCATCTTTCTAGTTCGGTGCTTTGCAGTGCTATAGCTGAGTGTTGATAAGACACCAGTGTTTTGGCTGCTTGTTACGAATGATGCAAAATGAATAATCAATATTAATTTTGATATCCAGGCAGAGAATGTTAATAACTATGAAAATTGTTCATTAACATTAAACCTTGTCAGAAAACTTATTTACAAGGTTCCAAACAGAGTTTGGAGATTTATATGCACAGGGAACAAGCAAAACTGTAAGAAGTACCCAGCAAATACAAACATTTTACTGGAAGAGAAGGTTCTTGTGGTCACTACACTGTTTGCAGTTAATTATCCCGATTAGCCACTGGATGGATGCAGGAAGCTCCTCTCTGCTTATGGCAGAAGGCAATTAGTGATTACAAGAGGCTTTAAGTATTTACTCACAAAATTACCAGACAGTACCCAAAGCACATGGAGGAATTGCTGTTGGTGGTCTCAAAGCCATTAGAGGCTTTGGAGCTTTCCCAGACTCTTTTCTCAGGCAGCTGGGAGTCTGGCACAGTCTCTGACCTGGTTCCTCTTGACTCCTGAGTCAGCAGAAGCCTTGCAGAGGGGCAGGCAGGGTGCAATGCCATGTGCAGGCCTGGCACAATGTCACACTGGCTGTGCAGGCCAATTGCCTGCAGGCATTTAGAGCCTGTTCCCAGTCATGGAGTTCCACACAGTTCCGGATGCAATAAGGCAGCAGCAGCACCATGAAATCAATGGCAGAGAGCAGCTTGTGCTACCTGCTCATCCTTTTTTATCAATACAGCCAGAGACAAATGGGGCTTTGGACACAGATTAGCCAATCAAGATGGCACTTCGCCAAGCCATATTAGGTGAAGTCATAGGCTTGCTTTACCCAAATTTGGGCAGATCACAGGTCTTGCACAAGGCAGCTGTGTGTCCCTTGTTTACCACAGGATGCAAAACAAGTCTGGGCAAGCCACAGTCCTCAGACTCAATGGCTCCAGGTTCTTTGTCTTCTTTCCTGCAGATGCTTCTCCCCATAGCAGAAGGGGGTAGCGCAGAAAAACATGTCTGGGCAAGCCAGCACATATATATAAGCCTATTTTGGCCTGCTTAGGCCTACCACAACACTAATGCTGAGCTCCGAGAGTCTGAGGGGACACAGCTGAGCCAGCTGACCCAAACTGGCCAAAGGGATATTCCATGCCATATAATGTAAGCTCAAATATAAGAACATAGTGAAAGAAGCAAGTGCAGGGATATTTGCTCATGGTGCTTGTCATCTGCGGGAACCGTTATCTGTAGAGAGCCCTGCTTCCTGAGACTGACCTGCTGGTGGGAAGGAGAGATTAACATCCCTCCCTGCTTTTGCTTCTGTGTGGTCTATCGCTTGTGTTGGTTACTAATATTAAATTGCTTCTATCTTACAACTGCTTTCTGTTATATTTTCCCCTCTCCCCTGTCCATCTAAAAGGCAGAGTGATAGTGTGGCTTTGGTGGGTGTTTGGCTCCGAGCTGAGGCCAAACAACCACAGCCAAAGACTGTGACTTTGATTCTCTAGTCATAATATGTCATAATTATCTTAACGCCTCTTTCCCAGACTCATGCGATTATTCAAAATACTAGCTGAAAAGAAATCAAACCCAAAAAGCAGACAAAGCAGCTGTTTCGGAGAAAAGCTTGAAAACTATGGAATCGAAATGAATAGGGAGAAAAATAAAGACAGAGGAAGGTCCCTAAATGAATTACTTAATGCAAAATATGGGTTTTGTTTGTGGGGTATTTTGGTTTGTTTGTGTTTATTTTAAAATCCAATCTCTTGAACATTAATTTTAGAGGGACTTGAGTCTTGATTTTTACTGTAAACTAAGGGAGTAAAGAACCATAGAATCATAGAAACAGTCGGGGTTGGAAGGGACCACAAGGATCATCTAGTTCCAACCCCCCTGCCATGGGCAGGGACACCCTACCCTAGATCAGGCTGGCCAGAGCCTCATCTAGCCTGGCCTTAAACACCTCCAGGGATGGGGCTTCAACCACCTTCCTGGGCAACCCATTCCAGAGTCTCACCACCCTCACGGTGAAGAACTTCTTCCTAACATCCAGTCTGAATCTCCCCACCTCCAGCTTTGTTCCATTCCCCCCAGTCCTATCACTACTTCACATCCTAAAAAGCCTCTCCCCAGCTTTCTTGTAGCCCCCCTTAAGATACTGAAAGGTCACAATAAGATCACCTCAGAGCCTTCTCCTCTCCAGATTGAACAGCCCCAACTCTTTCAGTCTGTCCTCATAGGAGAGCAGTTCCAGCCCTCTGATCATCCTCGTGGCCCTTCTCTGGACACGTTCCAGCATCTCCACATCCCTCTTGTAACAGGGGCTCCAGAACTGGATGCCAACAGGCAACAACAATACTCCTGGTGGGGTCTCACCAGTGTGGAGTAGAGGGGGAGGATCACTTCCCTTGCCCTGCTGGCCACANCTGTCCTCCAGCATGTCTGCTGCACCACACAGCTTGGTGTCATTGACAAAGCTTCAGTGCTGCACTCAATGCCTCTGTCCATGGCACCAACACAGATGTTGAACAAGACTGGTCCCAGGACTGATCCCTGAGGGACTGCCCTCCACTGGCATGATTCGCCCTTGGTGAAGCCATGCTGACTGTACCAAATCACCTCTTCACTATTCTGTATCAGTAGTGCCTCCAGGAGGATCTGCTCCATGATCTTACTGGGCTGAGAGGTGAGACTGACTGGCCTATAGCTCCCTGGTTCTTCCTTCCTACACTTTTTGAAAATGGGAGTTATGTTTCCCCTTTTCCAGTCAGTGGGGACTTTTTGAATGTAATAGAGAGGGGTTTAACAACCTCATCTGCCAGTTCTCTCAGCACCCATGGGTCTATCCTGTCAGGTCCCACTGACCTGAATGCTTTCAGGTTCTTCAGGTGGTCATGAACCTGATCTTCACTTACGATGGGCAATTCTTCCTTCCAGTCTCTGCCATTATTTTCCATGACTCCAGGTGTGTGGCTAGAGGCCTTTGCAGTGAAGACTGAGGTAAAGAAGTCATTGAGAACCTCAGCCTTCTCCATGTCACTTGTGACCATTTCACCTGTCTCCTTTCTGAGGGGCCCCACACATTCCCTAGTCTGCTTTTTACCATTAGTATACCTGTAGAAATTCTTCCTGTTCCCTTTGACTTCCCTGGTTAGATTCAATTCAAACTGTGCCTTGGCTTTCCTAACCAGACCTCTGTCTGCTCGGGCAGCTTCCTTGTATACCCCCCATAGTAGCTGGCCCTTTTTTCCACTCCTTGTTGAGTTTCTTTTTGTATGACAGTGCGTCCAGGAGCTCCTTGCTCAGCCAGGCAGGCCTTCTTTCCTCTTTTTCTCTTTGTGGGTATACATTGCTCCTGGACACAGAGGACGTGATCCTTGAACAGTGACCAGCTGTCCTAGGCCCCTCTTCCCTCTAGGGCTTCATCCCATGATACTTTGGCCAGCAAGTCCCTGAAGCAATCCAAGTCTGCACACCTAAAGTCCAGGGTTGTAAGCTTAGAACACCTTTTCCTAGTTGCCCTGAGGACCCTAAATTCCACTGCTTCATGGTCACTGTAGTCAAGGCTGTCGCTGAGCCACCAAGCCTTCCCTATTGGTGACAACATAGTTCAGCACAGCACCTTTTTCTAGTCATCTGTGAATCCAGGAACATTGCTGGTGCCTTGCTGTGTTGTCCCTCTAGTAGATGTCAGGGTGGTTGAAATCTCCCATGAGGACCAGGACTTGTGACCATGAAGCCACTTCTGTTTGCCTGTGGAGGGCCTCATCTGCTTGGTACTGCTGGTCAGGTGGCCTGTAGCAGACCCCTACAGTAACGTCACCCTCCCGTCTTGCCTTTAATTTTAACCCATACACTCTCAACCAGCTCATCATCCTTCCCCAAGTGGAGCTCCACTGATTCCAGCTGGTCACTGATATAGAGGGCAACACCTCCTCCTCTCTTTCCCTGCCTGTCCTTCCTAAAAAGCTTGTATCCATCAATCCCTACATTTCAGTCAAGGGAATCATCTCACCAAGTTTCAGTAATACCCACTACATCATGGTCTCCCAGCAGCACAGTGGCCCTCAGTTCATGCTGTTCATTGCCCAAACTGCGTGCATTTGCATAGAGGCACTTCAGCTGGGTTGGCCCTGTCAACCTCTTGTGCCAATCCCCCTTGATTCCCTTGGAGCTTCTGGTGCTCATCCCTGGATTGCCTCAGGGTGGGAAGTTGAGATACCTCACTAGCACTGCATCTCTTTGCCTCTGGTGAGCTGCCCCACTGTTTGTCACCAGCCAGCAGGAGACTACTAACCCCTTCCCCTTTCCAATCAAGTTTAAAGCCCTATCAATGAGCCCTGCCAATTCCTGCCCCAGTATGCTTTTCACCCTCCAGGATTAGCGTGTCCTGTTAGTTGTTTGCAGCTCTGGTGCCTTAGAAACTGAACTGTGATTGTAGAATCCAAACCCCTGTTGATGACATCAGACCCAGAGCCATGAATGGAGCTGTTGGCTCTTCCTATATATTCTCTTGTCCACTGCTGATATTAGAGGGATGGAGGAGAACACAAGTGGAGCTCTTGATCCCTTGAGCAGTTGCCCTAAGGTCCCGAAATCTCTTCTAATGGATTGTGAGCCTCTCGTTGTATCACCACTGCCCACCTGAAAGACCAGAAGTGGGTAGTAGTCTGAAGGACTTGCAAGGGTGGGATTTTTACTTACAATGTCCCTTACGCGGGCACCAGGAAGACAGCAAACCTCTGTATGAAGTGGGTCCAGTCTATGTATGGAGCCCTCTGCTCCCTTCAGCAGAGAGTCTGCTATAACAATGACCCTCTGAGTTTCTTCTCAGGGTCAGTTTTGATGGCTGGCCTGAGGCAACCTGTCTTTGGCACAACTTCAGGCCTTTTTAAGTCCTCATCCTTGCTCGTGACTTGTTCCTCCTGCAGAGTCTCACACCTATTCTACAATGGCACTGCAGGCAGTGCGCTTCTTAAAGGAGTACCTTTGCTCCCTTTGTGTTGTTTGCTCTGTTGGGTAGGGACCTGTTCCCATTGATGCTGCTCATGTGGGTTACAACGTGGAGGCTGAGGGGCTTGCTGATGGGAAGATATTGAATCCCCTGCTCCACTAAAAGTTATCCTCTGTTCTGTTTTTGTAGAAATTACATTGTGGAAATAGTCGATTTCCCTTTCACAGCCCCTTATAGTTCTTAATCTTTCCACCTCTTCTTTTAGATCCAGCCACCTGTTCATCAGAGCTCTGATCTGCTCGCACCTAAGACAGGTGTCGTCCCTGCCGCCCTCCATAGCAAGTACCAGGCTGCAGCACTCATTGCAGCCAGCTGCCTGAAAGCCTCCATGCTTCTCTGCGGTGTCTGTTTGGGTGCCCACAGTTTTTCTCCTAGCCCTAGTCCGAGTAGTAACCGTGCCTTCGGGTGACCGCCCTCTCCCTTTCCCCGCGCCCGCCCCGGCGGTATCAGCAAAGCCTCGCTGCCTCCTCCCCACCCGGCGCCTCCTCCCCCCGTGGCGGGGTCTGTCTGGATCTCGCGTGGTTTCGGCGGCGACCCGCCCCTTTTGCGTCACTCCCCCGCGCGCTCAGGCACGTAAGCAAGGCGAGGCTGCTCGCCCTCGGCTCCTGTTCGGGCGCTGCCGGGTGGGTAGCTGCTTTTCGCCTGAAGAGAAATGAAGGAAAAGCCACAGTGAGCGTCCGGAGTTGAGCTGGTCCTCTCCGCCTCCTCTCCGCCTCCTCTCCGCCTCCTCTCCGCCTCCTCTCCGCCTCCTCTCCGCCTCCTCTCCGCCTCCTCTCCGCCTCCTCTCCGCCTCCTCTCCGCCTCCTCTCCTCGTAGCCACGCGCCAGGCTCTCAAGAGGACTTTAGAAAGCAAGTCGTTGGGCTGTTGCAATAACAGGGATTGGCATTAAGTTGGAAGTAAAAGAGGCTTCTCTTAGAGTAATTTAGAAGACTTATAACAGCAAGTCCTTCTGTTGTCCGGTTATACTCGGCTCGTATTTTCAGTGGGTGTGATGACTCAGCACTTTGTTGTCATGTTCAAATCGATCCATTTCTCATGGCAGTTAAAAGGGGTATTCAGAGTGAGGGAGTTAATACCAAAAAGAAAAAAACCCACCAAAACTCTTATTCAGAACTCCAGAGGACAGTCAAGTTGTTCCTGCTTGTGGCAGTTAGGAATAGTTTTAACTGGAGATAACAGCAATGCAGTATACACCACGGTAGATTTTATCAAGTAGCTAGCTGCAGCAGTTTCTCTCTTGAAATGGTTTTTAGTAGTTCTTCTGTGATTTTAAATTTCATGTGGAGGTTTTGGGGGCAACAACTTTGCCTCCTGGTGCATTAGAACAGTGCTTTGCCTGTCATGGTTGCTACTGCATTCGAACAAACCAAAATAGGCAAAGACATATTTTAGGCAAGTTCAGAATGCATTGAAGTAGGAACTGATTTGAATCAGTCTTTCATCTGTCTTGAGTGCTGGTGCTAGAGTTTGGGAAACATTCGAAGAAGATGATGTCACATGGGGAAGAGGCTGAGCTACTTTTTCTGCCTCCTCGAAATGGCAGTTCCCTTCTGTGCTTCTTGTGTTGAGACCTCCACCTCTTGAGTTGAAAAGTTAACTGCTAGCCTTACTGAGAGCAGTTTTTTGGTTGCAGAACAGAGGTGTTTAGGTTCTGTCCAGCAAGCCTCCTACACCTGTACTTCCCACCGTGATGATGTTCCAGAGAGAACTGGTTGAGGTCATCTCTGGATTTGTTTGTCTCCTGATATTGCCACCTAGATGTTAGAAAAGCTGCCAGTTGCTGTTGGCCACATGCGGACTGGGCAGGGCTGGCAGGTCCTTTCCCTTCAGCTGGTAGTTTTTTTCAGTCTGTTTCAAACTGTTGGCCTAGATAAAGTGAAAGATGGAATATCTTTTGACCAGCCTGTCATCCCTGGAGCCTCTGGCTTCTTCCCATCCCTGCATATTTGCATTTGCAGTTTAAATGCTGAAAGTCTTGATGGTGCCTTGGTTTCAGGACTGCAGGCACTAAATGGGCGAAGCAAAATATATTTATTGACTTTCTTGAGAACATTATTTAAACTTACTTGAAACTCCGAGTCTGAATTTCTAGTATCCTCTTAATTACAGTTCTCTTTTAAAGGAAAATTAAGAGTGGTATATGAGTAAAGTAGTGGAACCGAAGGAGCTCAGGTATTCTGAACTGAAATACTGTACAGCACATTGTGAGTCTCCTGTAAGAGCTGTGGCTCAAGTGAGGAGTTTGTGAGTATTTCTGTTTGTGATGCCTCAGCTGCCAGTGAGTTTACAACTCTCTGGCAAGAGTTTTAGTAGACTAGTCAAAGTTTCCTACCTGGAACTAGCAACTTAGAATAAAAAACAAACAAACAAAAAAAAAATCAGGCTAGCATTACAAAAAAGGCTTATGACAAACCCTGCTAGCACTTGCTGTATGTATGTTTGTACACATGTGTGCATGTGTGTTTACAGGAATAAACAACGGAGAAGAATTGCTCTGATGTTATGTGAACTTTCCAACATACACTTGCTTAGACTTTTCTGACCCAGTCTGCCAGGTTTATTATTTCAGCAAGATTTGTTAGAACCCAGTAAGTTCCCCATTGTAGTGATCGCTACAAGTGAAAGTAAAGGAGATAGTCCTTACCCCTTAAAGTCTGTAGTTAAGAAATTTGATATTAGTGCAGTGGTTGATGCCCAGCCAAAGAGAGAAATTAAGGGCAAACAGCAAGTTCACTAGTGTGCATTGTTTTTTAGTCCTGTAAGTATTGGTTGGTGACAGTCAAACAAGGGTAGCTGGCTACTATTTTTGTGAGACCTTTTAAAAGAAGACCACCCATATGTCTCTGGGCAGCCTCATCTAGTTGGAGGTGTCCCTGCTTGCTGTAGGAGGGTTGGACAAGATGACCTTTGAAGGTTCCTTTGAAATTGGTGCAATCTGTGAATCTGTCTTCACAAGTGGTGATGTGTACTTCACTGGTAGGCTTGCAGAGGTGTTTAGAATAAGTACTCAAAACAAAAAGATAAGGCAGTCTGGGTCATGGGGCGCAGCTTCTCGGGCTAACAGCTTCTTGGGCTCTCTAGCAGCTCTGGCTTCTCCTCTCTGCTGAATAACTCCATTAACCACTTTTCTTCTAATC